>SZWC01009229.1:42887-55678 GCA_023375785.1 Penium margaritaceum | reverse complement strand
AGGACGAGGAGGAGGAGGAGGAGGAGGAGGAGGAGGAGCAGGCTGCCAATTTGACCGCCCACACTTCTGGGCGGCACGACAAACGAGGATGGGTTGGGAGCGAAGCCGGCAGAGCGACGCGCGGAGGAGCTGCACGGCTAATTGCCAGGTCGCCCCCATTTTCGGCCGACCATGTCTGAGACGCCCCCATTCTGGGAGCAAAGAACTAGGTCGTCCCCATTTGAAAAGCTTTCTCCGAGGTTGCCCTCATTTTCGGCCGACCATGTGTGAGATGCCCCCATTCTGAGAGCAAATAGCTACGTCGCCCCCATTTTTTCAACAAAATCTAGAGGGTTTGGGTTTACAGATGTCGAAGTCGGCAGAGGCCTGAGAGGACGTCATCGTTCATACGTGCGGCATCAACGAACGAAAAAGACACCCCCCCCCCTCCCACCACGCAAGCGAGGCGTCATCATTCTTGCATGATCCCCCCTCCACCCCCCCCCCCACCCAGCATGCCCCGTCGCCCCGACACAACCAGACCTATCAAAGACATGCAGAACACGAAAACCGCTACGAAAAGAAAGAGTGAGGTGCCCCTTTCTTGTGACGTATGACTAGTANCCCCCCCCCCCCCCCCCCCCCCCACCCAGCATGCCCCGTCGCCCCGACACAACCAGACCTATCAAAGACATGCAGAACACGAAAACCGCTACGAAAAGAAAGAGTGAGGTGCCCCTTTCTTGTGACGTATGACTAGTATAACACTGACATAAACGAACCTGATCAGTATGCAGTCCGGGCGTGTTTTTGTGCGATATTGTGTGTAGGCATCGAGGTCCAATGCACATAAAATGTGTAACAAACGCCGTTTGCTAGTGGGTAGATTAGTAAGAAAGAGCCCTCGGAACGGAATGGTTGGCCTCATCGGCTCAACCAGTGGGTAGAATCCCACGGGGTGGGCGCCGGAGCGCGACCCAACGACCAACATATCGTCATAGGGCAGGATTCTGTAGGATATTTCTCACTCTGCTAATGTCATATTCCACTACAGCTAACTACTAACCAATCAACGAAAGGGGAAATCCTGACCTGGCAGATATTTGCGTTTGGGATAATACCCGGATTACCCAGATTACCTGTTTGGGTGTGTAGAATACCCAGGTGGCATTTCTTGGTCGGTTCTACCCAAGGGGTACAGACCTATTTTGTACCACGACTAGGTCGCCGTGTTACATTCCTCCCCCTTTTGCTACAAACCGTCCTCGGTTTGCAAAGGAAAGAGGTTCACTCGACAAACCAAGTACGTAAGGAGAGTACAAAGAACAAGTAAAATGTCAACATAACGCTTGTATCCACAGGAAGTTGTATGAGACATGTTAAGCCAGCACATGGTATTTGCAAGTGCATGAATCTATGTTACATGCTCATCTTTCCATGTGATACAAAGATGTGTCAGCCTCAAACCGAAGCATGAAATTCCATCACGAGGACCCACAAGAGGGTCCATGCACATGTGGCTTTGATGCTTGAAGGTTCAACGAAGCTTCGTGAATCAATTTTGGTGAGACATCACTCATCTTATTTTTACACAGCAACAACATATTCCATGTTTGAGCATGGAGTTTTCATGCTGGATATCGAAGAGAAAGCTGTGAGATGGAAAACGATTTTCCTGGTGGTCTTTGGGTGTTCAGCCTTGGGATTGCAGCGATGCGTCCTCCCCCTTTTGCTGAGGAACGTCCCCGCGACAAGTGCCCGGGAAAATACTTGTCAGGCTGCAATAACGTGCCACCATTCCCAAGGGAAAAATTCTCTTCGTGGGGCTTACGCCAGGGTGGTACCCCCGGGGACGTGATCAATCAAGCTCATTCTCATCCTCCACAAGGGTTTCAACTAAGGAAATCCCAGAGATGTTTTTCATGTGATCAGGTCCACATGTGGCTACCGTAGCCGGTTCAGTTGGGTTGAACAATCATTCCCGAGTGAGTCATTGGCTCGAAACTTTCATGGTGGCCGGTGTCGGCGCCATGTATCAAGTGTAAACATGTCATGTGACGATGCTTATGGACCAACTGAACATTGCCAACCACATGGGCTTGCATTTTATGGGACATTGCCAAGCGTGTCCAATACATGACGTTGTCACAGCATAGGTCTCCCAGCACACGTGTCTAACATAGTGTGATGACGGATGAGACTGTCATTTGGTAGCACGGAGACCTAGACGAAAGGCACCTGAAGCCTACCGTCCCCGCACTCGACAGACGAGTGGGTACCATCGGATGCCGTGTCGTCTAAGACTTTCCACCGCGTGGAGATTATCCCCGGTAGTGTGATGTGCTTGGACACACAACCCATCTTCTTAGACCAGAAGAGTATTCATTGCACATTGCAAAGGTGCCAAGTGTCCAGTCTTGAACAACGCGGTGGGTGAGACCCAAAAATCCGACGTTAAGGCTGTTGGAAGAGATGGGCAACAAGATGCCACATGAATTTGTGTACGTGTGCGTTGCACACATGTTTTTTTAATCACCCGAACACATCAGTAGCATGACTGAAGGTGTGAAATGGGTCATTCCCATGGAAGTTGGGAGCTTCAAGTGTGATCATGCAAGGAAGGTGATCAAACTCGGATTACTCGAGCAATGTCATCCAACTTGAACTTTTCTTGCATCCCATACTTTCTGGGGTGAAAAGAAGTTGGAATGTTGTGTTCCATAGTATGGTTTGTGCCTTGCGTGCACAATACTAAGGTATGTCCATAGTATGTGTCGATCCTTAAAGGAGTACGTAAACATCCAGGGATGCCATGTGTTTCCTGAAACATTTAGGAGATGTCCAAAGAGCAGCATAAATAAGCATTCGTACAAAAGTACACTTCTCCAATGTGTGGACCATTCGTCATTGCCCATTGCCTTAGAAGGCTATATCTAGTGCTTTTAGTCACTCTCATGGTCTGCAACCAACAGTGAACACCAGAGTGTCTTGTGGGTAGATTATGTCAACATGAATTTGACGATACATCGTCATCCAATGGACATCTAATTGCGTTGTATAGCATAATGTTGTTATGCAATCACATGACCATGCTTATCTTATCACATTACGACCTTGTTCCAGTGCGTAAAGCAAGTATTGTACCCATCGCTGATGAGTAAGCAAGGGCGTCATGTATATTCTAATAGAATTCAAATAGTGCTCTATAGATGAGCGATTGCCGGACTAGATCAATAAGGAATCCAGTAGTGGATTTTCGGGTAAAGTAAATGTCAGGATAATGACTCAAGTGCCCATATTGTGCATGCCAAAATGAGGGGATATGAGTAGTTTCAAATCTAGAGCTATACTAGCTCGAAATCCAGCTGTAATGATTTAGATGCTGGGCAGATGGCACCGTCGTAGAGGTTTCATCCAAAGTATTGTGCAGTTGGTTGGATCATGCTAGGTTTTGACCTTGCCACGTGTATGGCGAGTATGAACATCCTTGGTGCACTTCGAGTACTGACACAGAGCAAGGATGGTGAGTGTCCTCGATAGTAGCACACTTGCACATTGTCTTCCCATGCCCTAGCTGTAGCATGGGAGATCGAGGATCACGAAGTACGTAACACGCAACGTGTTGCTCTTCATGATTCATCCAACATCAGTCTTTATGGCACGTGTGAACCAAGGGGCGCCCAGCGTGACGGTCACACGCCGAGCCCTTGCGATAAACCTCCTAACCCTCGACCCCTTGGTGTGTGGGCCGACCCTTGAGATGTCGCACGACCCTCTCCTAGCAGCAAGACCGCTGCTAGTGACCAAGGTTCCCGCCGTGCGACTCTCCCGGCGGCGTTTGCACCAAGGTGCACTGCGGAAGACTTGTAGGATCGAATGGACGTGTGCATGGCAATGCTTTGAGAACAAGGAGAGTTGGGCAAGGAAAGAATCCTTAGACTTGATAGATCAGTACAAGGCAATGTACAAAGTCTCTGGGTAAGATTGGCATGCCTAGAACAATCCCTAGGCTTCCTTATGTACCAACCCCTATGAGCCAGCCGAAAGCTCCTCAGGGCTTCGAAGCCCTCTACCAAGGTGCAATCACAGAAGTAAGAAATGCATCATGTAGTACACACCGTGAGCTTCCTAACGCACCAAAAAACACCTCAATCTGTGGAGAAACGGCTAAGCTATGGCCGTTTGAGTCCTCCACACGTGACGGCCGCTCGCAGCACCGCCAACGGAGGTCACGGCCACCCGAAGCGCCCTTGCTTGCGAATGCAGCTCCAGCTGCCATCCCGAAATGCCCACGGACCCCAATGAACCTTGCCTCATTGGCTAAGCATCCATCCAGGGGTGCTTTGGCTGCAGTGGGCGAGAAAGTCACTCCGCCTCGTTGGGGTCAAACTGGTGCTCCCATCCATTTTCCGGACGCGCACCACCCAACTTTGCCTGACCGTATCTTTCTCGTCCTTGCACCAAATGACCCGGTTTGTGGACCAAACCTACACGGTTTTTCATGTAGAATACAATCATGGCCTCAAATAAGGTGTTTGATGCCACCAGGGTGATAAAAATACCGCCTCGACTGGCGGGTCCCATAACAGCAGGGAGGCATGTATGACAGTGTGAGTACAGACCCCCTTGCCGCTTCGCAACCATGATGTCTCCATTCTTACGAACATGGTTGATATTTAACCATGTTGGCTAGCATTGTCCAATGTGGACTGCATGATGGTAAGAGAAACCATCACAGTGGAGACAAGGTGAAAGCTGTCCTCCTTGTATCGTACATTGTTTATATGGCCATGAAGAAATTCCATGACGCATTCAACAATGTCCCTCATCCATGTGTTGACATGGACCAAGCAAAGTGAGAACATGGGGATACCACCATGCCTCCTTGTGCTATATAACACCTTGCTCTAACTGAGCATGTTAAGGTGTTAGGACTCGGAAAGAGCATGCTCGTTAAAGCCTTCAGCATTGGCTAGCCCGTTTGGTTTTGTGCCAAATCGGTGTTAGAAGATGATGCTCTCTTGGATAGAAGTTTGCATCCATCTTAAACACATGATTGACAAGCAGCCAAGGCACATGCCGGGTATTGGATGCCACAGACAAGTGAGTTGATGTATAGTCAAGTAAGTTACATGACTAGGAGTTTCACCACAGGTGTTGCTGACCTGTAACATGTCCCGAGTACGCTGTGAACTCTGTGCACGTGGCCCAAGAGACAGAGAGATGAACTATGTTGATGACCTGAATAGTGTCAATTCATGATATACATTCAAGCATGAAGGCTATCGATTGCATGTGTCACGTATCACGAGCTTAGAGCCTCATGGGCTTTGTCGTGGACGACATGCATTCTGGCTCATTGCTTTGCCATTACTGACATGCGTTTGAGCACTGCCGTTCATCATGTTGCAGTACATGGTTTGACATTTGTAGCTCTGTCTATGATAAGATGCGACTCAAACACATCTGTTGAGGTCGCTTTGATGTTGTACATCATGCATTATGAGCCTGTGCCTCGGCACATATGCTGCACGTAACCGAAGCATGCACTTTGACGTATGTCAAGGATGCTTGGTGCATGCGTCAACCATTAAGATTGATGTGTAAGACACCATGGATGGATGGGTGAAATGATAAAGAATCAACCCTTTCATGAGTACAATTCAGAATCTCCAACATCAGAGACGTGTCTAGGGTGGAAGTACTGCCCCTGACGTTGTACCCAATGACGTCAACCTTGTTGTTAGAGGATTACCCATCTGGATGTCGTGGTGTTGCTTGTGAGACAAGCTGTACCAGATTTATGATCAAGATCGATCATGATCTGCAAAAGCAGCTTGTGACACTGCTGGTAATGCCGGCAAGGCATGTGCTGCCAGTAGAGCTTGTGTTGCCGCTATCAACTCAAGCAGGGCGCTCGCTGCTCGTGGAAGAGCCAGCCGAGTGTCTGTTGCTCCTCGCGGTGCCAGGGCAGCCCTTACCGGTGCTGGAAACACCGTAGCAAACCTGCTGCTATTCGAAGTGCCGAGCAGCCCCTACCGCTACTGGCAATGCCAACAGGGCGCTTGACGTTCCTAACAACGCCTGCAGGGCGCTTGCCATTGCTGGCAACGCCAGCAGGGTGCTCGCTATTGCTGGAAAATCCAGCCGAGCGTTAGCTGTTTCTCCTGGCGATGCCATGCAGCCCTTTGCCGCTGCTGGCAACACCCGTAGGGCACTCGTTGCTGCTGGTAAAGCCAGCCGAGCATCAGCTTTTGCTGGCAGTACCAAGCAGCCTTTTGCCACTGCTGGCAATGCCAGCTGTAAGCCGAACAGTGCCTACGGCACTGATTACAACTTGTGGCTTCCTTGATTGTACACGATGACTGTAGATTTGGAATATACAGGAAAAACCGTACGGGATTGACCCAAGAACGGGGCCGATCCATCAGGAATTCAGGAAGATACGCCCGGCTAAAGGTTGGACCGGCCGAGGGGAAAAATGTGACGGGAGATCGTCCCCTTGGTCGCCGTTGCCACCGGTTGGTGCCTCCACCATTCGGTTGAGGCTAGCACACCGTGCCCGGTTCACACTTGGTATCAGAGCCACCCTTGGCTCAGGGGCACAATTTTCTTCGTGGCAACCTTTCCTGGTCAGCGTAGACCAGCACGGATCTCGTCTCCTTGGCGGATCTGTGCCCAAGGCCAACCACACACTCTGGTGACAAGGCGGAGGACCCGTTGAGGAAGAAGTTGCATCGGACGCAAAGATGACTTCATCCGGCTCGTCCTCGTTGGCTGCGGTGCTTGAAGCGCAAGGTAAAGTAACAGCAGCCTCAGCACTGTAGAAGTTGCTCGCTGACATTCAGGCCAAGATGGACCTGTTGGAGAAGCAAAACGCGTACCTCAATGAAGAACTCGCAAAGCGTCCAGTGCCAACACCAGTGGCAGTTGCCATCGCAAACGTACCTGCGGTGGGCGTCCCGAGCCTGCCCAAGCCGGAGCCGTTCGACCCATTGAAGAAGGATGGGCAAGCTCCGCACGCTTGGATACTCGGACTAGAATTGTACTTCATCGCCATCGGCGTGGATGCCTCAAGGTACGAGGCGCACCGCGACTATGCCGTGACCCTATTAAGAGAGGCATCATTGGATTGGTGGGCCGATGTGATGTGGTCCAATCCACATGGCAATGGAGCAGCAATGGTCGCCGGCATTACGACCGCGACCAGAATCTCATCCCCATCGGCTCCAACCTGCAGCAGTGGTGACCCTACCCTCAAATGGCCAACTTTGTGGAAGGAGTTCATGGAGTCGTTCATCAAGCGTTTCACCGTGGGTGATGTGAGGACCAACGCGCGTGCCAAGCTGCGTCGGCTTTGCCAAACTGGCAGTGTTACCGACTACAACCGCAGGTTTTGTGAGCTCGTTGCCAATTGTGGCTTTTACTCTCACCAATTGTGCTTCGACTACAACAATGGCCTCAAGAACGACGCTCGTGCTATGACGGTGATGCACGGCCTCAACGACGACATGTCGGGTATGATCGCAGCAGCAGAGCGGTACGACACGCGCGTAATGGAGGCTCATGCCAATAGCCACAACTCTTTCGGTGGTGGTTACAGCAAGGGGGCCGAGAGCGACGACATGCCCATGGAGATTAGAGCATTGCAACAGCGCAAGTGCTACAACTGTGGCAATCCTGGCCACATTGCGCATGATTGTCGAAGTCCAATGAAGGACGACGGGAAGGGTAAGCGGCAAGGGAAGGGGAAGCAAGCCATGAAGGAAGCAGAGAAGGCAACAAAGGAGTCGGAAAACAAGGAGAGCCGGGAGTAGATGGCGTTACTCCTGGCTCCTCTCAACCTAAACCGCCAGTTGACCGTCCACCCGAACGCCTCGCGGCAAATAAGGGAATTTCCGGGGTCAAGGCATGGGACGCGGGGTATGAGGAGGAGCAGCCCGCACTTCTCTTAGAGGCGCGAGTGCAAGGTGTCAAGGGGAAGGTGGGGAGTCTGCTGGATTGTGGTGCAAGCCACAGTTTTGTGAGCATGGAATGTGCTCGGAAGTGGGGCCTTGCGCTCACAAGCAAGAAGCGGACCGCTAACCAAGTGGACGGCACGATTGAAGTGGGGTACCTGGCCCGTCCCCTCTCCATTCGCGTGAGGAAGCTTCGCACAACGACTGTACACCGGGTGTGCCCGATGAAGGATTACGATGTGATCTTCGGTCGTGACTTCCTCCACAAGTACAACCCCGTCGTCAATTGGGAGGCGCGCACCGTCTCAGTCAAGCTAGGAGACAAGGATTATCCCCTGCCTACATGGTTTGATGAAGAGGCCGCGGAGGAGGAGGCTTGCGGGGAGGAAGCGCCGCAGCTCTCGGTGCCTCACAAGGAGGAATCGGCGCCTATGATGTTGAACTTGGTGCAACTAAAGCGCGCGATTCGAAAAAAGGAGCAGAATATTTTGGCGTTCGTGCGAGACGTGGAGGACGATTTCGACGAACCAGAGGACATGGCGCCTGCTGTGGCATCTCAGTCCGCTGCTTCTTGAGCAGGGCAATCTCATGCAGGGCTTCATCCGCCCATCCTCTTCTCTTTACGTTGCACTTTTGTTGTTTGTGCAGAAAAAGACGGGGGAGATGCGCATGTGCGTGGACTACCGGACGTTGAATGAGTTGACCATCAAGAACTGGTACCCGCTTTCACGAGCCGTGGAGCTATTCGATCAGCTCCGTGCGGCTCGCTTCTTCACAAAGATCGACCTCCGTTCCGGCTACCACCAGATCCGCATCGTAGTAGATGATATAGAAAAGACGGCCTTCCGTACCCGCTATGGTCACTAGGAGTTCCTCGTGATGCCTTTCGGGTTGACCAATGCGCTGGCCACCTTCATGGATGGGATGAACATCTTCAGGCCGTACTTGGATGACTTCTTGGTGGTTTACTTCGACGACATTTTGGTGTATGGCAGGACGCCGGCTGAGCATGAGGAGCATGTGAAGAAGGTCCTCGAAGTTTTGAGGACGGAGAAGTTTTTGGCAAAACTCCCTAAGCGTGAGTTCGCGGTGGGTAAAGTTGAATTCCTTGGACACATAATTGGCAATGGACAGATTGCCATGGACCCGCGCAAAGTGTCGACTGTGTAAGAGTGGCCGAAGTTGCGCAATGTGCATGATGTGCAAGTGTTTCTTGGTTTTTGCAACTACTATCGCAGGTTCATCCTTGCCTACGAAGGAGTGTCAGCGCCACTGTCAAATCTCATTCGTAAGGATTGCGAGTGGAGTTGGGGGATTAGCAAACAAGAAGCCTTTGAGAACCTCAAAAGGGCTCTGACCTCCGCGCCAGCCTTACATTTGGCCGACAGCGGCCGTGAGATTGAAATAGCGACAGATACATCGGACCTGGTCATTGGTGGGATCCTTTTGTAGGACTTTGGCAACGGGTCACAGCCGGTCGCCTACTACTCGCGCAAGTTGCGCGGGGTGGAGCTGAAGTACGCCACCCATGACAAGGAGATGCTCGCTGTGGTCGCAGCCTTCAAGAACAAGCAGTGCTACCTCGAGGCACGGAAATGCACGGTCTACACCGACCACCACGTGTTGAAGTTCTTCAAAACGCAGCCGAACCTGAGCCGGCGGCAAGCGCATTGGGTGGAGTACCTCGAGTCGCACTTCGACTACGAGATCATGTACCGGCCGGGTCGCATCAACCCAGCCGACGCACTCTCACGGAGACCGGACCTGATGATGCGGGTCGCGTCTCTCACCATCCACGAGGATGCTTTCCTTGTGAAGCTCTTCACGGAGGGATACGAGGAGCATGGGGAGTACGACGCTCAGAGATTTTTCTTTGAGGTGCCGTATTGGCAATGGCACGGCACGCAGTAGGTGGTGGTTCCCGCGGTGCCGGTGCTTCAGCAGCTGATTTTGGAGGACTGCCATGACAGTGGCCCGAGTGGCCACTTCTCCGCCGACAAGACATTGAAGACGGTGGCTTGCTTCTTTTGGTGGTCCACCATGTCGTCGGAGGTGGCTGAATTCTGCCGGAGTTCTGACGTGTGCCAACGCCACAAGGCGCGGAGGACAAAGACCCTGGGTCTCCTCTAACCCTTGCCCACCCCCGAGCAGCCGTGGCAAGACATCTCCATGGATTTCATCACGGGTTTGCCCACGACAGCGGCAGGCCACAATACGGTGTTGGTGGTGGTGGATCACTTCAGCAAGATGTCGCACTTCATTAGGACGTGTGATACAGTGAGCGCGGAAGGCACGGCTTGGCTATTCCTCGAGCACGTGGTGCGTCTCCATGGCGTGCCGCGGTCCATCATGAGCAACCGTGACCCGCGTTTTACAAGCAAGTTCGGGCGAGAACTTATGGAGCGGTACGGCAGCAAGGTGCAGCTGTCGACCGGTTTTCACTCCCAAACTGACGAACAAACGGAGCGGACAAACCAGACGCTTGAGCAGCGCCTCCGTACAGTTGGTGATCCGGACGAGACGGTGTGGGACCAGCGATTGCCGGTCGCTGATCTGGTGTACAACTCTGCCACGTCCGCCTCCACCGGCAAGGCGGCATTTGAGGTGGTGAACGAGACGGTGCTCGCCACGGCCCTCAGTTTACACGTCGCAAGCAACCTGCCCGCGGTGGAGTCTACCGCAAATGACTTCACGCAGATTTGGGCGGCGACGCGGCGTGCATTGGAAAAGGCGCAAGCACAACAAAAAGTGCAAGAGAACCGCAGACGCGTGGACGCAACGCTCAAGGTCGGTGACCGCGTGCTTCTCAACAGCGCGCACGTCAAGCTTCGCGAGGTCCGGTCGGACAAGTTGAAACCCCGGTGGCTTGGTCCGTTCGAGATGCTCAAAATGCGGACACCTGTGGTGGCACAGTTGGCTCTCCCGCCTTCCATGCCAGTCCACACCGTGTTCCACATCTCCAAGCTCAAGCTCTACCATGATCTGGCCAAGCATTTTCCTGGCCGCAGTTCTGAGCCTCCCCCTCCAGTGGTAATCGAGGGCGAGCAAGAGTTTGAGGTGGAGGCCATCCTTGACCACCGTCGTTGTGGCCGTGGATGGAAGTACCTAGTCAAATGGAGGGGCTATGACGCAGCCAACAACTCATGGGAGCCTACTCGCAACTTCAACGTTGGCGGGGTGAATGCCATCCTCCGGGACTATCAAGAGCGAACCGGGACGGCTCGCTCCTAAAGGGGGGGGAGTAGTGTAAGCCGGACAGTGCCTACGGCACTGATTACAGCTTGTGGCTTCCTTGAATGTACACGATGACTGTGGATTTGAAATCTAAGGGAAAAACTGTGCGAGATCGACCCAAGAACGGGATCGATCCATCAGGCGTTTAGGAAGATGGGCCCGGCCAAAGGTTACACCGGCCGAGGGGAAAAAGGTGACGGGAAATCGTCCCCAAAGACCAAGGCTCGACCCTCTGAAGACCCAACAAGGCCGAAGCCCACCTTGGGGCCCGGATAGTCAATAATTCAAGGATCATTGAGGGCCAAAGGCGCTTTGGAATGGCGCCCCGGTATGTAATCACGAGAAAGGGCGCTACGGGCGGCCGTCACCGCCGCTAATGGTGCTGTCAGCGGCAGATTGCCGTGGTTCATGGAGATAGCAATATCTCGGCCGTTCCTCTACGGAATGGTGCGATTCTTGGTGTGTTGCAAAGCTGGGAAGGTGATCTACGTGATGCTAAGGCAATAATGCTCATCCCCGGCCTGTACGGGGCCGCGCACGGCTCAGTGCCCTCGGGTCGCCTAGGATGTGTCATCATGTACATATACTCTTGTATGTTGACACTTAAAAAGAAGTACAGTTTACTCCCACTGTACCACACGTGTTTCTGTGCTCCCCTAAGACGACCCTATGCTTCTGCAACCCCGAGTTGGTGTACACCGGCCTCCCCTTGGTCGCCGTTGCCACCGGTTCGTGCCTACACCTAAGGAATGGCAAACGAGACTTGCGCTGTGAAAGAAATTGGAGGTTTGGAAGCGCGTCGAAACTGTACCGAGAGTACGGTCGCCAGGTACGGTAGAATAACGGGATTTTAGAATCCCGGATGAACAGTTGGGTACGGCGTAATTATAGACACTCTGTTCAAATTGGCATCCAGAATGCAAGCTCTCGTGTTCGAACCCGAGGGTAAGCAGTATTATCATCCACAGAACCAATCCTCGTCCTACAAGACTTACAAACTGCTGCACAAGAAAAAAATCAAGCAGGAGTAGACAATTCCTGAAACTTGCGCAATGTAACGGGCGTGTCTCCAGCTCCTGCTCTGAAGTCGTCGTCGGAGTTCGCAGAATGGCGTTCTCAGTCCGCGTCAGGGGTTTACCCCCTTCGCAAGACTGAGGGGCAATCGTCATCAACGACCCAGAGCAGGGAGACTCGAATATTTCGAGTCTCCGGAGGCCCATTTCCGTTTTTACCTAACCCCTGGTTTTGGGACCCAAACCGGGGGTTTTTACCTCGAACTCGTGTGTTCGCACGAGTTATTCCGTTTGTTTTACGTCGAAGTTCGTCGTAAACGAACTTCGAGTTTTGTTTTGTCGTTCTGGCGCGAAATCGTCGGGTGCGAGGCACGCTGGCGATTTCGCGCCAGTAGATTTTGCCTCACCCTCGCTCCCCCTATCCCTCGTCCTCTCTTGCTCGTTTGCAAGGAGGGCGAGGGGGGGCGAGGGCACGAGGCCACGAGGCCTCGCCCTCGAGGCCCTCGTGGCCTCTTGGCCGCCGATCGAGCCACCAGCTCGATCGGCGGCCGATGGCTCGCCGGCGGGTGGCCGGCCGGCCACTTGACCGGCCGCCGGCCACCCAGCC
>SZWC01009229.1:0-17219 GCA_023375785.1 Penium margaritaceum | reverse complement strand
GGGGGGGGGAGGGGGGAGACTTTCCCATCACCTCCCCCTTGGCGAGGGTGTAAGGAGACCTCTCCTCTCCTCCCCCCCAAGCGAGGGCACCCCAATCTGCTGGTGGTCGCTCCCTCAGCCTATCGGGCTCACAGGGGCCGTTCTGCTCAAACTCCTTTTTTTTCCGAGTAACGACGAGCTTGGCTGAGTGAGAGCGAAGTCCGCATCCACCGGTCGGGCGGGCGGCGTTCAGTCATGTCGAACTGTCAAACTGCCGAGAGTTGCCGTCCATGGAGCGGCGTTTTGCCCAAATGTCAAACATTCTCTCGCTCTCATCGCTCGATCAACGGTTGACGATCGATGTTAGGCGCAGCGAACGATCGGTTTGAGTTCAATATCAGAATGTTTGCGGAAGTCTGGCTCTGATGCCAATGTAGCGGACGTGGTCTGTTTTGCGACTAACTTCTAAACCCAAAACGTAAGCCCTCGGAAAGTGTAGTCCTCGGAGGATGGAAGAATGGTCACCTCAGCCATTTTGGCTGAGACAAACCGTGCCAGAAACGAACGTGGTCATCATAGGGCATTTTTGCAAACATGCATCCTAATACCCTATCGTTCCACGTGGCACTACCACGTGGAAACAGGACCCTAGTAGCCAACAAGAAGGGAGGGAGAGTGACGCGATGGATTTTCCATCACAGCACTCCCTTCACCTAGAACCTGGTCACGGATGTTTTCTAAGCTAGAGTCAAACCAGACTCTAGCCCATTATGTTTTTCCGGGCTTTGGCCCCTCGACCCTTGAGCCTCAAGTACGCGAAGTACCCGATAACTATTTAACGACCATTTTCAACCCAAAAAATGGCTCATACACTGCATGCATCAATTTGAGTGGTAAATAAAAACTCCAAAAAATTACAACCAAAAACAACTGAGGAATTGTCAATGATTTTCTAGCTTCAAGAATGATTCATGAAGAGCAACAAAAATTAAATTTTGAAATAACATTTCTCACAATAAACACCACTGTAGTAAAAATGACATTACATGTTACCTAAAATGAAACTTTTGCGTCTTCATAAAAGTTACTAGATATGAACTTGGGAATTAATGGGCATTTTCATGTATGTTTATGTTGTAAAAAGTAAACTTTCTGTTCCAACCTTGTTTTCAACATGGAGGAAGTTCAAAACTATTTTTCATGTTGATAAAAGTATTAGAAGGAAGAATACGTGTAAACATTTATCTAAATTATATGATTTTAAAGATGTTTCATAAAAAACAATGCTATGGTTATTAGTTCCAGATAACTGATGAAATTCAAATAATTTAGAGATTTTTTTAATTTTTCATTCCTTGAAGAAACATCTATACCTAGGTGAAAACTATTGTAAGGATGGTTTAATTTTCATATCCACAAACACATAATAAAATTGAATTTCACGTTTTTAAAACCCTATACAATGTTTTTCATGGAAGAACTATAATGTTAAATCATCGTGAATTAGATTATATAAAAACTCACAATGAATTCCTTTAAAAATGTTCTCGCAATATAATGTTCAAATTTTATAGTTTTTTCCATGAAGAGATTTTTTTATGGATTTACCAACGTGAATTGAAATTCCATTACAGGTTTGGATGTATTCAAATTCTGAAACCATCCTTAGGACATTTTGACGCAAATTCAAACTTTTTTTAAAGGCATTAAATGTACATGAAAACTTTTTAAATATTTCAATTGAATCCATTTGTAACGGGAGGGCCGGTTTGGCCCTCCCTCCTCGCTAAAGCGAGGGTACGTTGCGCACCACCCCTCGCGTGAGTGAGGGCTGGCCGGCGGCCAGCACTTTGCTGGCCGCCGGCCAGCTCGCTGTCTGCTGGCTGGACTGCTACCGGCCGGCCAAGCGACCGGCCGGCCACCGGCCGACCAACCGCTAGCCGCCGATCGCGGACTCAGCCCGATCGGCGGCTGAGAGGCCACGAGGGCCTCGAGGGAGAGGCCTCGTGGCCTCGTGCCCTTGCCCCCCTTCGCCCTCTTGCAAAACAAGCAAGCGAGGACGAGGGATATGGGGAGCAAGGGTGAAGTCGAGAGAGCTGGCGCAAAATCGCCAACGTGCCTTGCACGCGACGATTTCGCGCGAGAATGGCAAAACGTAAATCAAATTTCGTTTACGACAAAATTTGACCTAAAACAAACAAAATAACTTGTGCGAACACACGAGTTTGAGGTAAAAACCCCTGGTTTGGGTCCCAAAACCAGGGGTTTAGTTAAAAACGGAAATGGGCCTCTGGAGATTCGTAACATTCGAGTCTCCCTGCTCAGGGTTGTTGATGATGATTGCCCCTCAGTCATGCAAAGGGGGTAAACCCCTGACACGGACTGAGAACACCATTCTGCGAACTCTGACGACGACTTTAGAGTAGAAGCTAAAGACTCAGCCTATCATAGTGGTTCTGAGAGCTAGACAACCCTCGCAACTAAGGGTTCAACGGAAATGGTGGCTACGTCACATGTAAAGCGCCGCCGGTAGCTATAAGCAACAGCAGAAATTCTAGAAGGGAGTACAGCATCTACAATTCACGAATTGAAGCACCGTAATGTGGGTTAGAGAGATTGAAAAGAGCTCTACTTGGTGGAGACCCTTCTTTCCAACGTCTCTTCACTTTGAGAGGGCTACAAGGATTTTTGTGGGATGGGTGGGTAGTTCCCACCCTAAAAAACCACAAAATCCTCCCCATTTTCAAGGCTCCTTCGAAATCCCTTCATCCAAAAATAGGGACAGCACCCCTGCCCAAGCTTAAAGACTCTCACAGCCTGAGAGCACCCAAAAAGGAGGGTGACACCTTGAAGATTTTTTACGGCTCGCCAACGCCGCCGGCTCGAGGGAGACGTCGCACAAGAATACGAGAGGCGTCAAGGAGCGTGAAGAGAATACCAAGGAAGACAAGAAGACAAGAGGAAGACAAGATGGAGAACAAAGAGTGGAAGTCTTGGTAGGACTTGTTAGAATTATCCTTAGCACTCTTTGCTCTTGTTTCGTGAGCGGCACTCACATTCCTCCTCATTCCATTGTCTCGTAAAATTCTATTTTCCTAGGTAATAGTCCTTGCCAATTGCCGTGAGTCACGGCTTAGGAAGAATTGTTTCAAAACCCATGATCTTGTGCCAATGTGGTGGCCTAGGAACATTGAAAATTTATTGATTATTGCCTCACCGATCGTGAGTGCAAGGGGTTTGTGGGAGGTGATTCCTCCTTAACGTTGTGGGGTGATTCTCACAACGGTCTTGACGTGCTAGTTGCATGGACAACGAGAAGGCAAGTGCCAGACCATCCAAGACCAACAAGGGCAAGGTGGTGACGGCTTTGCCACGAGCTCTCGGCGGACTCCAAATTTTGGGAGCCACCGCCGCGAGCACGGTTGCCAACCCAAAGGCAACCGTACCGCCAAGGGCAACTGTGCCACCAAAGGCAACCAATGCCAACCTCGGCAATACCGAGAAGCGTGCGGAGTCCGAAAAGGTGCTCGACAAGCACGTCGACGTGCACTTGGGCGACCTCCACGCGACGGACGACACGATGGAGGAGGATCTCCCAGGGGGAGACCTCGACGAAGAGCACAACGCCGACAATGGCGAAGGCAACAAGGATCACAACCATCGCCATCGTCGTATGACAAGGCCGAGTCGATTGCTCGAGAAGGGCAAGACACCCACCGCATCGCCTGAAGCTACCGACAACAGCAAGACTGCCAAGAGCAGCAAGGGCGCTGAAATCTGCCACATGGGAAGTTCTCGTGAGAACAAGCCGGAAGATGTCGCCGTAAAGGCAGTTCGTGATGACCGCCGTAGGCTCGTGGAGTTTGCTACTAAGGCCACAAGCCAACTCAAGATCACCACCGATGGTGGAGATACGACATCACTCAGAGGAATGGGGGTGAACCCTCCTTCCTATGATGCGGCTGCAATGGGGCAAGGTAGCGCCCACTCGAGCGTCGTCGTCGACGACAGTCTCCTCTGAAAGGTGGGATTCCTTGGAGGCGTGTATGTGAACCATACCCTCTTGCAGTGGGTAAGGTTGCACGGACAACGCAAGACCCTGGAGGCTATCGCCGATGCTCTAACGACATCAGAGCTCAAGTTCGCGTTCGCCAACCTACTGGGCCACGTCGGGCAGAGCATCACAAACCTTGACCGTGATCTCCAGCTGCACCGCCTGGCCGCCCATGAGGCAAGCCGCTGATGCAACCACCTCGACAAGGCGTTGCAGAGTGTGACCCAGGTGCGGATGCAGTAGCAAGTCGCAGCGTGCCGCAGCTGCGGATGCCACTGCCGGTGGTAGCGACGACTTGCCTACCTCGACGACTTCGGGGTTGGTCATGAACACGTCCTTCCTCCATAATGTGGAGATCTTCCATAAGGGCGTGAAGCTGACCAACTGGCTAAACCGCATGGAGCACGTCCTACGTGTCCACAAAGCTCCACTCAGCCAGTGGGGTGACCTTGCCACAACGCGGCTTGAAGACAAACTCATCAAGTATGTGGTCAAGGAGTGGACTACGCTGCAGCCGCACCTCGAGTGGCAGCCCATGCCGTGGGAGGCCTTCTACGCGATCATGCACAAGAAATACACCCAACGTGAAGAGGCGCAGCGTGCCTTCCACAAGATCAAGGACTTCAGGCAGCTAGGTAGCTTGCTCGAATCCTACTTGAGCGAATTTGCCGCACTCATGGAGGAAGCCAAAAGCTTCACCGAGGGTGATGGGACTCAGACCTTCAAGTGCCCGAAGTGCATGCTGCTGGAGTACTTGCGTGATGGTCTTGCCAGCAAGAAGCTGAAGGACAAGACCATCACGATAGCCACTGGCCAAGCTTGGACAAGCTGGAGCGCATTACACGACTACATGAGCAAATTGTATTCAATGAACCCGAAGCACTACTCTGATGCACGGCCAAATACGCGTGCACAGCAAGGCCGCGACATGCGCATGGATGCTGCAAGGGCTGGTGGGTTAGCTGGACAGCAAAGCGAGGCCAAGGGCAAGCAGCCTGCAAACCCTCCAGCCAAGAAGACTGGTGGATACAAGGGTTCCAACAACAAGCGCAACCGTAAGAATGACGAGCTATAGGCGACGCGTGAGCGTCGCAACACATCCTTTCGCGAAGGGCTCTGCCACAATAGCATGCAGCCGGGCCACTTTAGGACTCAGTGCCCTCAGGCTCCTGGCTATGGTCAAGAGGCTGCGGCGTTAGCTGCAGCAGTAGCACCTCGTGGGGATGGTGCAGTAGGAGGCCGCGGAAAGGGCCGTGGATAGGGTCGCAGTCGCAGCAATGGGCCCGGCCGTCGTAACGGACAGGGCCATGGGGCAGGTTTTCCCCACCCCTAAGTGACGTCAGTGGGGACCACTTAGGGGTAAAACTGGATCATGAGTGTGGGTTCATGTTTTCACATGAGGATGCTAAACAATTTAAGATTTTGACGCGTTCAAATTTCTCTGTTGTCTTCTCTCCTCTCGTTGAACCGCATGCTACACTTCCTGACCGACATTGCCCACTAAACGTTGTATCTCCGGAGGAGATGCATGATTGTACATGCTTAGTGGTGGCAACACCGACCACTCTGCAGGAGTTCTATGACACAGTGATTGAATCAAACACACTCAAAGCAATGAGTTCAATCACGTTTACAGTATGTTTAGTCAACGATTTTGACCTATTCAAATTTAAAGACTGGAAGGTGCTAGCTGAATTCACACGTGCCCACAAGATGTGGACTCGAGTAGGTCAATCATGTGAGTTGCGACACCCGTTGTACAGATTCCGTGTTTATCACAAACTAGGCTTGCCGTCGTCAAGTCTGTTCACTCGAAAGAGTGGAGGCAACATGACGATGCTGTTCAAAGGACACCTAGCTGGTGCTCCCATGAACGTACTTGCTGACAATGGAGGGGATGAATCTTTTGTTAGCCTTGGCTTTACCCGACAGGTTGGCCTCAAGTATGAGCCAACGAATGGTGCAGTTGTTGTCGGTGACAACCGTACGGTACCCTTGATCGGTATTTGTAAAGCAAAAATTTGTATTCAAGGGTACACACAGAGTGTCACGTTGAAGGTACTCAACCTTCTTAACCCGTTTGACGTTGTGCTAGGCGACCCCTGGCTTCATGAGAACAAGGCTCTAATGTTCTTTGAATCAAAGCGCTTGATCCTCTTAAAAGGATAGCGCCGCTTTACGTTGATTACGAGTACAGAATTATCACCGACCCGACTCAAAGTCCATGCCAGCTTGTCTGCAATGCAGGTCAAGAGACGTATTTGACAAGGTTGTCGATACTTCTTGGCTGAGTTGCAGAAAGTGGAGGACGACGTGAAGGTAAACATGCCACAATAGATCAAATCTCTATTGGCGGAGTTTTCGGATTTATTCCAAGACCCACCGGCTAGGCTTCCACCAAAAAGACACATGGGCCACAGAAATCCGCTGCAACCGGATGCGACTCCTCAGTTCAGACCCATGTATCACCTTATTCCAGCAGAAAGGCAAGAGGCCAAATGCCAAATCAAAGAGTACCTTGCAAAGGGGTGGAGTGAGCCTAGTTACTCACCGTACGGTTCGCTGATCCTTTTTTTGAACCAAAAAGACGGTGGTTTACGCATGTGCGTGGATTACCGAGTGTTGAACAAGCTATAGGTGAAAAATCGATTCCCTTAGTACGGATTGAGGACCTTTTTGACCAACTCCAAGGCGCAAAAGTATTTTTGTCCTTGGATTTGTCTCAAAGGTACCATCAAATCCGCATCACGGAAGATGATGTGCCCAAAACCGCGTTTCCAACGCACTTGGGACACTATCAGTTTCGAGCGTTATGCCTGGGCTTACAAATGCCCCGGCAGCCTTCCAAGCAAAAATGAACCAAACGTTGGCCAAGACACTCTGATAGTTTGTCTTGGTTTACCTAGATGACATCCTGGTTTTCTCCAAATCAATGAAAGAGCACATAGAACATCTGCACAAAGTTCTCGCAATCCTTTTTGAAGAGAAGTTCTATGCGAAAGTGAGCAAGTGCAAGTTTGCACAAGATGAACTCGAATTCCTTGGACACATCGTCAGCAAGGACGGCATCCATGTCGACCCACAAAAGGTCCAAGCCGTTGTGGACTGGCCACGTCCCAAGAATGGCGGGTAGATTTGGTCTTTCCTCGGCATTGCAAACTACTTTCGACGGCTTATGCAAGGGTATTCAACCCTGTTAGCACCGCTATCAAAGCTCACGCAAAAAGACGTGCGTTGGGAATGGACACCTGATTGCGAGAACACGTTTCTCAAAGTCAAAGAGCTTCTATCCATGGCACCTTTCCTAGCTCTTCTGGATCCATTGCAACCGTGGGAGGTTTGATGAGATGCGTCGGTAGTGGGACTCGGAGCCGTCCTCATGCAGAACGATCACCCACTGGCGTATGAGAGCCGGAAGCTCATCCCTGCGGAAACGCAGTACACGACTGGGGATCAAGAGCTCCTTGCATTAGTACACGCTTTCAAAATGTGGCATTGCTACCTTGAGGGTGCTGAAGGAGGTGTGAGTGTCGTGACCGGCCATAATCCATTGGTGTTTTTCCAAATACAACCGAACCTGTCAAGATGACAGGCGTGTTGGAGTGAATACCTACGCCAATTCTCGTTCACATGGGAATATCAGCCAAGACGCATCAATGTGGCCGATCCACTAAGCCGTCAGCTTGTGGAATTCTAAGCAACCACCAAGGTCGGTGGGTGTTTTATGGCCATTGCAACAGCAACAGTACAATCACCGAATACCTCTGCACCTCTACGGCAACCACCACGAGAGATTTTCCATTACAACAGTTTTGAAAAAAGAATCCAAATGGGATACTATGTAGATTCATGGTTTCATGACTCTTGAAATTTGGACAAGTATGGCTTGTTGGAGGCCGCAGGAATCTTCTGGCATGTAGAACAAGTTGTGCCAAACTCGGGAGACCTTCGAACAAAGGTTATCTCCCAGTTCCACGACCCGCCAGTCGCAGGTCAGGTGGGACCCCAAAAGACCAGACAAGCACTCTCGGACCACCATTGGTGGCCAGGATGGAGTGTCGATGTTCTTACATATTGTATGACATGCGACCCATGTCTTTGGAACAAGGCTAGTAACAAGAAGCTTGCTGGACTCCTCCAACAGCTTCGCATTCCTGGGACTCCATGGGAGTGCGTAAGCATGGACTTCATTACTGGTCTTTCGGACACGACTCGTGGCCATGATGTAATACTAGTGGTTGTGGATCTTTTGACAAAGATGACACACTTCATTCCTGAAACCACTTACGTGAACACAGAGGAGTCCGCTTGTCTCTTCTTTAAGGGTGTTGTAAAGTACAACGGCTTGCCGTTGCACATTATCTTCGATCAGGATCAAATATATACTAGTACGTTCTGGCAAAAGATGCACGAGTACTTCGGCAATGAGTCGCAAATGTCGACAACATTTCACCCTCAAACTGACGGACAAACAGAGCGCATGAATCACACTCGAGTAGATGCTCGCATGTACGTGGACCTTACCGTACATGATTGGGACAAATTCCTAGCACCGGCAGAGTTTGCGGTGAACAACTCAGTGAATGAGTCCACACAGTTCACATCGTTTATGTTGAATAGTGGTCGGCATCCAGTGGTACCCTCCTGAGTGGTGAAGATTTGGATTACACAAGGGCAGGTTCCTTCCGCTCAAGCCTTTGCCAAGCGCATTGACTCCTTGTTACAGAAGGCAAAGGGTCACCTTCAAGCAGCTCGGCAACGACAAAAGGCATATGCCGATAAAGGTCGCCGGGAGGGCTCATTTGACATCGGTAACAAAGTGCTTCTTAGCACTAAAAACCTTCGGCTGAAGTTGCCATGGGCAAGAAAATGTCTACCGAAGTGGATTGGGACGTTTCCCATTGAGGCACGCATCGGGCCCGTGGCATACCGATTGCTACTTCCGTCGAGTATGAAAATAGATGACGTGTTTCATGTGAGCCTACTCGCTCCATACACGGCAGATAGAACCGTTTAGCCACCGCTAGTAGTCCTTACTACGGACGGCATATACGAGGTCCCTTGCCTACTCCAACACCGAGAACGTACTCTTCGGTTGCGCGTTGTTAGGGAGTACCTTATTCATTAGGCCGGTTGTGGACCTGAACATAATTCATGGGAGCCCCAATCTCGGTTGCCCATAAGGGTGGTCAACGAGTATTGTAGCAAGCTTGTAGCTCGCACACATCGACGTGTGGCACGAGGTACCACCTGAACACGGAGATAGTGAACAACATTCCCACAGGGCAACATTCATGGACAGCGACCATAGGAGGTTGGGGACGCCCAACATGGTTGTCACGCGGATGCTCCAGCCTAAAGGGGGGAGGCCGCTAGCCGTGCTGACCTACAAGCTGCAGCTTAGGTCTATGTACCATGCACGTGTTCATGTCTAGTTGGTGATCGAAAAAATTAGTATTCTTTCACAATGTTGATGACTCAGCGACTGACGATCCTACTTGTTGTTCATGAACCAGGACGGTTCAAAATAAGCGGGGAGGAATGTATCGGGAGGGCTGGTTTGGCCCTCCCTCTTCGCTAAATCGAGGGGTGGTTGCCCACCATCCCTCGCATCAGGGAGGGCTGGCCGACGGCCAGCACTTTGCTGGCCGCTGGCGAGCTCGTTGCCAGCCTGCTGGACGGCCTGCGACCGGCGAAGCGACCGGTCGGCCAGCCGCCAGCCGCCGATCGTGGCCTCAGCCCGATCGGTGGCTGAGAAGCAAGGAGGGCCTTGAGGGCGAGGCCTCATGGCCTCGTGCCCTCGCTCCCCCCTCGCCCTCGCTAGAGGGTTTTGCAATTGTAATGATTTATTATTCAAAATGTTTTCAATTTTTAAGAAAATAGTTGGACTATAAGTTTGTGCGAAGTTAAATCATTATTTCATCCAAAATGTTTACCCGTAGTTTTTGTACTTATACCCGCAACCACAATCATTTCATCATGAATTAATTTTTGCAGATGCATTCCCCTTTAATTTTTCAGGGCGCATAAACATGAAAAACATGGAAAAGCAACTATTTTTTCAATTAAGATGAAAATGATGACATACAAATTCATTATTTTATTCTTTTAAGGTTTCAATTTATTCTTGCATTATTAATCTTTTAAATTTTCTTTTTACTAAAGATGTATTACTTGGGTACACTTGTCGCATCCCCACTGTCCTCGCACCTAAAGAACGTCGTACCCACTTTTTGCACAAAAAGAATGGGAGGGCCAATTTTGCAGAGTGATACGTTTAACATCCACAAAATGTACATAATACTTCTGAGGGCCACTGTTTAAAAAAAATACTTCGGTCGTCCACCATGCCAAAAATCGTATGGGGAACAACAAAATTCTCCGCATACCCACTTTGACACTCCATCAAAATACGAACGACGACATGAAAACAAAACCTTAGTCACTGATGCAAACACAGATTAGGTCCCGTATGCTAATAAGTTTCCTTTTTTGTAAAGTATATATCGAGAGTTGAAAACGACGCACACTCTCACGATTGTTCTTTGTATATGTATAGTGTTTCCCTCCCTTAGCAGGTCTCTCTTTCACACTCTCCCCTTATATCTCTCTCTCTCTCTCTCACTCTCTTTGTGTTTTTACGAATTTTTCTATGCTTAGAAGTCCTCAAACTAGGAAATAAAAAAAGTATTGGTACCGGTATTGGCATCAAGCTAGACGGCTGCTTGATACTCCCCCCCCCCCAACCGATCGAGCGTGCGTCACCCATGGTGACGCGCGCACGATCGTGGAACGCCAATCGTCGGCAGTGCGACTTGCCCTTTCGTCGGGAGGGCATGTCCCCCGCCGTGGTAACCAGGCCCTTGTCCCCGCGTCACCAAAGCTGGTCATGCAGGAGTGGAGAGACCGGGAGATTCCGACGGGCTGGCTGGCGGCAGTGAGCCAGCCCATCGACTCCCTATTTTGCTAATCCTCGTTGGCAAATGCCAACAAGGACTACCAGACTTTCGACCGGACGAGGTCAGATCGACAGCTCGCCAATTGCCTTTTACGCTCTTCTCATGTCGACGACGTCGACATAAGAAATACGCCCAAAACAAATTGACGTTGACGTCGACTCGGCGTCCATATCTGCGTTGTAAACATAGACGTCGAGTCCACGTCAAAGAATATCTTCTGTGGGAGAGATTATACGGAAACAATTACGTCACTCAATTGTTTTTCACATAGTAGCAAACTGAAGTGAACAGTTTGAAGTGAACAGGACTGTTTCGCTCGTTAATGTAACGAACGAGCAAAACAGTCCTCGACCGGGTCCGTTGACCCAGGGCGAAAAGGCCCATTCGAGGGTATTTGTGCTCGTTCGCCTTGCAAACGAGCACATAATGCGACTGTGGACATCCACGGTCGCGTGATTGTGATGTACAAAAAAGACCAGCGGCCAATTTCTAACGACAAAAAAAAAAATAAAGTGGACATAAATGATACCCTCAGTGTTTTATGTGCCAAAAACGCCACCACTTATGAGTAAAAATGGAAGTAGGAGTAAATTCGTCCCATAACGGAACAAAAAATATAGGATGAAACAAAACATCGCGTGAAACCAATAAAAAATAAAAATTCATACTTTGGATACCCATAGTCGTTGAACTTATTCGTATGGAACCGGTGTAGCGTGATTTTTTTTGCATTCGTGGGTGTGGCATGCATGATCTCAGGCGCTTAAAAAAAAGAGTGGGTAGAGGACGTTTCTTTTGTGTAAAGTGAGTATCGTGTCTTCAATGTGCGAGAACTGGCTAGGAGAAGATTTGGAGGCCCAAACCATGAGTATAGCGGACTTAGGCCGCATATAATATTACTTTAGTTCGAGTGTGAGATCTTGATTTTTTATGTACAAGTACCATGATTGGAAATATTTAATTTTAAAACTTTACATGTGAATATCATTTCATTTTTCAATTGAAAACTTAAAATCCGTTTTACTTTTCAAATTCATCAATGTTTAAATCAGAACAATGTAGGAAAAATAAGAGAAACTGTTATAATTATTTCCTTCGTGAGGAAAAAGAAAAATACTACACAAATTTTTACTTTGATGAGTTCAACACTAGCATTGATTTGAATTACTTTGGGCGTAGTTTTGCCTTGAATATTTTTGGATCAATAACTTCACCAGTGATGAGTTTACTTTTTTTTTGTCTCAGGTAATTCAACTTACACATTACAAATGTTCCTTTTTTGGTTACAAAACGTTTTTTGATTTGGGAAATGGAGAGAATTGTTTAAAGAAATGAAATTTGATATTTTTTAAGTCATAGAAAGGACAGTTGAATTATAACATGAAGTGTAAATAATCGTTTTAATACGTCATCATATGTATTATTATGTTATTTAAGGCATAAAAATTTTAGGTTGTATGTGATTTATAAAAATGTATGAAAAGAATGATTTCGAATTGAATACCATTGTTAATCAAATTTTTCAACATTTTCTTTTTTAAGAAAGTGTTTTAATCACCAAATCATGAAAAGGATGTATACATTTCAGGAATGAAGTAGATAACATTTTTAATCATATTCTTATTCATTACATACTTGGGGAAACATCAAAACAGTCCTTCAACCCATAATTTTGACTTTGACCTAAATTAAGCTTTGGTTTTCTTCTAAAAGGTTTTTGTAGCATGTTTTTGACATATACGTTCATGAAAACATCCGCAGGCTAGGAAACAACTAATCAACTGGTTCGAACCCATAATGAAGGTTCGAAAACCAGATGACAACCTCCAACCGAGTGAGTGTGGTTGGGTCAACTGCCGACATCGGGTTGTTGTACGTGCACCAGAAAGCCATCTTAGTCAGGCCGACGTCACACAGTGGCTCTGGCGGCTGCCCCCCATTGAGTAGCATAGCATAGGTGTGCATGCAAGGCTATCTCCAATCTTTCCATGCCGCACAGGTATACGACCGTTGGGTCCTCATGCCAAATACAGTTAGACGCATCGCGGACCATGGCCATGTGCGGCCCCTCCTCTGTGACGTCAAACCCGTTGCACAAGATCGACTTGTTCAGCATCCGAGCCTCTAGAGTTGGGTCCATGTTGCCCTTGCATGCTCTTGCCACTTTCATACGTTCAGGCGTTAGGCGCTGCACCCATACAAAGAGTAAGATGAAGCAGAAAAAGGGATACAACTTCCGTACTTCGATGATGCGCGCGTTAAGGGACTGGGAGGCGTTAGATGTTGTGTGCCCACCGCGGCAAATTGGGCAGTAGACACGTATCCACTGCTCTACTGGGATGCCGTCCACTGCTCCGTTGCAAACAAGAAAAAAGCACAGCGCGGGTATTGCTGCCTCATGATCTCCTCGCGCTGCTTAAACTCTACGTGGCTCATCGCGTTGGCCAGACGCCAGCACCCAAAACCGCACGCTTTCTGTACCATTGACGGACAATCTATCGTAGCTGCCGTGTGTGGCACCCGGCAGCTTGCTGCCCACGGCGTCCATGAGTTTTTTCTCTTGATGATTGATGACTACAGTACCATGCTTTGCTGCTGTGCAGAAGGCGTTGGCAAGGTGGAAGTAGAACCAAGTCCAATGATCCTCGTTTTCTATGCGCACTAGCGCCCATACCATAGGCATTGCATGATTGTTGGCATCGAAGTACTATGCCACCAACAACTTCTGTTTGTGGCCGTTCTTTAAGAAAGTCCCGTCCATCATGACAATGCAATGGGAGTGTTGAAAACAGAGGACGGTTGCGCCGGGGGCCACAAAGGCCCGGTGGAAGATGTTGACCTCTATCGCCTTAGCAATAGCTTGCGTGTTGTGGTACAACATCATGAGCTAGAGGAATGCATAAACAAAGGGGTCAAGCACTTCCACATTAAAATATACCAAAGAAAAGAGTACGGAAAAGTGCAAAGCTGATACCAGTTGCTTGTACATCGGAATTGGGGACTAGGACATGGTCCGAGAGCGAAGCTGCTTTTCTTCTGCCGCCTCCTGTACACAGTAGAGGGTGGCGCCATCCACCACTGCCTCCAGATTGTTTAGATCTGCATAGGGATCCTTTTGCAAGGTGACGACGATATGTTGAAACACCCACTTCACCGTCTTTGCCGGATTTCCACGGCCACTCCTACCACCAGGGACACAGTGGTGGCCGTCTTTTCACTCGGAGACCTTCACCAACCCCACTCTGGATACACACTTTGGCGCGCAAAGTCTAGGGAAAGTCCTTCTCCTTGAAATGCAAATAACAAGCTTTGAGCCTGGTAGGCTCAGTATGCAACCACACCACTGTCATGCGGTTCTTGATGAGGTAGTCGTCCACGGCCCGAAAGCATCTCCTATGTCCTTGAACTCCCACCCAGGCAAGAAGGGTCCATCGACTTTGGTGCGTTTTGGTGATTTTTGGCCAGGCGCATCAATGGATGACACTGCAAAAAGTCACCAGAAACAAATCACATACATAGCAAGAAGAAAGGGACTAAACATGCACCACAAGAAAAAGGAAACATGTACAAAAGGGACAAACTAACGCAGGGTATTCTGCCCTGCAGTGGTTTGTTCCCTAAATGGCCTAGGCGCAGCTTAGGAATGGCGGACATCTCTAGCAATAACAGGATGACGACAACTTCAGTGTCCAATCTTGCATAAAAAATCTGGCGACAACCAGAAGGGGGGGAAGAGACACCTGGCTCATCCAGAACATGGCGTGCTAAGGATGGCAAAAGGGGACCCAAGAGTGCAGTCGTGAGACTTCCCACATCCCCACCTACGGGACGCAGACCACCGTAATTGTGCACCCATAGTGTATGAACATGGGTACATAGTGAAAACATCAACAACGTAATACAGAGGATACCCATTTGGGCCCTTACCTGGGTGTAGGACGTCCTTTGTTATACTTAGCACCATGCCGAGGCAATGCACAGTGTCAAAGGGACGAGGGCGGAGGCGTGACGGACAGTGCTAGGTCAAATTCGTTGGCTAGGACAAGATGGAAGGAAGGAGGGGTCGACACAAGGAAACCAATGTCAGGTTGGCATACGTTGCACCTGAACCATACACTGACTAGCTGTTAGCATCACGGACCGTTGCGTCGATCAAACATTTGGCATACGCCAAGGAGGACACGTATATGCGAGGTGGAGGCACCAGGATCTGTTCTACCTTGTGCATGCGACATTCGATGAGTCGACGTGGTTCATGTCCCAAACAACAAGAACCAATGCCAAAAATGGCACCACCCCCTCACCACCATTCTCCAAAACAAGTAGCTAATGCTGTTTGTGAATGTTTTACACAACATATGTTCATTGGCAGTAAACGCCTCCACTCCAACAACATTGTACGGCACTGAATTTATAAAGATGACTTCACACTGTGCTGAAATGGCAAACATGTTTTGAATGTGTTTGCATTTACACAAGAATTATTGAAGGCGTACCCATTGCTTAAAAGAAGGAACGGCATGCCCGTATGTTGTTCCTTTTTGTAATTGTATGGATACGATGTGAGCAGCCGTGGTATTTATGGATATGCCATACTTAAAACATAATACACCGGATATGAAGTGCCTAATTTCTTACACATGGATATGCTAGCTCAATAGTGTGCGCGGTCCGTGTATCTGATTTATCTTACCCAAAATATTCACCGTGTGGTATACCGCTGATTAAAAGCCAGACTCGGGTATGTCATCTGTGTTTTGCCGGATGCTGGATGCGGGATGCCTGATCACAATCTAGCAAAAAAAGGTGTTTTTTGCTTCCTTCGGAAGAAAAAAAAGGTGTTTGTTTCCTTCGGAAGAAAAAAAAGAAAGGTGTTTTTTGCTAGATTGTGATCAAGCAATAAGCCTTTCTTTGGACTCACAAACCCCCATTTGCGGATGTAGAATTTGGTGTTTGCACAAACTTCACCCGTGCAAACATATACAATTACAAATGGGGTTTGCGGGTCCAAAAAAAAGGTCTTTTTTTATTTTGATAGACGGGCTGAAAACACCTCCCAATGGGCCCCCTTCCGGGAACTACTATGATGGCAATTGCTGCTCCGTTTCATGCCCTCCAGATTGGGCATCGGCTAGGTCAGGCAAATACAGCTCCATCCAGGGAAAGAAAGGCTAATCGCTAGATCCCAATTCTTGCAACAACAAGGAGGACACATCACTCCCCTTGCTTCGCTCCATCGGCGACTTGCTTTGCCGATCCAGCATGGCCATCAAAATGGATGTGGCATGGTTTTATCTCAACATGATGGGTATGGCGTGGTGAATATGGAGGTCACGGACATCCCAGGATTATGTTGATGCATGCGCAGATATAGCAGGTAAAACGCCCTTGGCAAGCCCACAGATCAATTAAGTAGGCCCCATGAGCAAAAGCCCATTGATCTACTTCATAGGCATGTGGACTTGTTCAACAAGCCCACATACCAGGCAATTTTCATGGTTGGGTGTCTTTCGATCACAAAATGTGCTGGAAGAAAACCTATTCCCCTTCTCCACACAACCATATGATTTTTTTTGGGTCAAAACCATAGGCTTCTGCAACAAATTCTACCCCTACACTTGGCACTATGTGATGTAATCTCTCGTGGTTTTTTAAGTGTTATCATGCTTTTTTATATAATGTCGAAGCAAGCTACCTTTGCCTATGTCTTTGTTTTTAACCAGCAAGACCCATGCACCATTCCATCAACCTGGCACACAAGCAAAAGCAAGGACGCCATGATCCCAACCCCGCGAGTAACCCAAAAAGCTAGAAAAGTCCACAATTCAGCAAGGGCAAAAGATGCAAGCAAGCTTTGAAAGTTACAATACCCTCTATCATGGTTTGTTTTTGTGGCGGTGATAATATAGATAAAAGAGGTCTTCATCCAACTTGGATATCTTGGATGCACAAGCATGCACTTGTGTAAGTAGAGGAACAAGACACAAGAAAAACATAATCTAATATTGTTTGGGTTCACACTCCAAATGCACAGTATCATACGAGAACTATTTTAATACTGAAACCAAGACAAGAACACATATAAGAACTAAGGCCAGAACCACATCAATAGCAACATCCACATCATCTTCTGGATTGATAGCTTCAACAACGGCTACAAACACACACACACACACACACACACACACACACACACACACACAAACACACACACACACACACACACA
>SZWC01009228.1:91913-104220 GCA_023375785.1 Penium margaritaceum | reverse complement strand
GCTCTGATACCATGAGAAACTGCTAGGAAGCTTCCTAGCCTTGCTGCTGCTGACGTGGCGACACTGTCCAGTCAGCTGACGCACTAGCAAGCAGGCAGGTGCAGGAAACAGCAAGGATCAGGCTAGGGAGACGCGCAAAGTCTCATAAGCTTCAATAGCTTAGTAAATGCAGAGAGAAATGACAACTGACAGGTCCAGGGCATAAATACCTGCCGCGGCGCACGGCGGGTGTCGCACGCGGCAGTCCAAGAGCTGTCCTAAAACCGGCCCAAAACCACTGTTTTGGCCGTAACTCTGCGCACACATGTCAGAATCCTATGCCGTCTGAACCTAGACGTGCAGAATCAAAAGACGCACGCAACGACTGGTCACATGCATGCATCCATTGACTGACAGCGAGTATGTAATGCAAAAACATGCAAATAGGCCTCATGCCCAGTCCGCCGAAAGGCGCCTGCAAGACGTAGAAGTCACAGCAAGGAGTCCCGGTGACATCTGGGGCTCTGGGACAGTGGTCGGTCAGCTCCAGACGGGTAGTCCGCCGCCTGTCGTCGCGCCGGTGTCACCAGGGCCGCCTGCCTCAGGGATCTGCACGAGTATGGACACGGCCGAGTGGTCACAGTAAACTGTACAGGAACGGCACAAAGCACAACAGAATGCATGGGACTTAGGAATGGGAGACACAAGAGAACGAGTGCATTGAGAAAGTGCATGGAAGCTTCTTAACACTGTGACCGATGATGTGGCAACACTATCATAGAAAACAAGGCAGTGTGTTGTCAGACAAGGCAGTAAGGGTCTGGCTAGGGAGGCACGCATAGTGTTTGAAGCAACCAATACACATGGAGAAATAGCAGCTGACAGGCACACAACATAGATACCTACCACGGGCGCCAATAAGGCTGCACGCCGTGACTGGTTGCTGTTCCATTAAACTGGTCCAAAACCACATCCGCCATCAACCAAGAACGGGACAGAAGATCATGCAACTTTGGCATGTTGCTAGCCCGCCGAGAAAATCCTCGAAGCTACAAGAAGGCGAGACAGGGCTCCGGCAAGGCTTTGGCATGCAATCAGAGCTGCCCAGTAGTTACCGATGGGAGGAATGACCGCGCCTTGGTGCCAGCTGGGGCTACATTTGGGATTTGCACTAGGCTGGACACGAGAGAGCCGTCACACTGAGCTACATACACAGACGGGAACAGCGTTCATCACAACATTGTCCCATGACCCGATGGTACGCATGTCCACACACGTGTGGAATCAAAATAAGTGTGCAAGAAGATGCTCAACATCGCACAGGAACACACCCCAAGCTCAAGCACTCTCAAGCAAAGGGCAAAGCCCAACAGGCCACCCCAAACTTACCACGTGCCAATGCCTTGGTAAGGAAGTTAGCCTGCTGCAGGTCTGTTGAGACTCAGATGACAGAGAGATCACATGCGGCTCAACTACACCACATACAAAGGGACGCAAACAGCGATACGGATGCAAGAAATACACCATAGTTCTCCGTAATGGCAAGAGCGGTTTGTTTTTTTACAACGCAAGACGATGGAAGGAATACAGTCAAGCAACTTGTGAAACAAGCGATGCAACCACACAACCTCAGCAGCCTCAGACCTAAGAGCAACGTGCACTGGCTTTGATGAGCTCCGTGAAACACTGCCCTTCTTACCGCGGTGTAAGAAGGGCAGTGTTTCTGAAAAAATTCCCCTCCGCATGCCCAAGTGTGGCGCCGGGGGACGCCGAAGACCAGTCACCAGGGCGTCGGGAGGTGCCGACGAGCCACAACAGAGAGGAAAATCCTCGCAGTTCAATTTAGCGGCTCCAGGATTGCTTCAAATCCAATATGGATGTTTGGCCTAGAAATCGTTTGAGTCATTGAATGCAATGGAATTTTCACCAAAATCGGATAAATAACGAGGGAGATATGAGGTTCCAAAGCTGGGGTGTGCGCGGTGGCTCGTGGAGCCGGTCGCGACTCGACTGCCGGTGAAAAAACCAGCGGAACGAGTAACAAAATTACATCTGGTATTTTTCCTTTGGAGGACTGCAGAGTCGCTCCAGAGAATGATCCACTGGATGTTAGTAATACATGTTGTTATGTAGGAGCTTATCCAAAATCCTAGCTTGGAGTCCAAAACTCAGTAGTACAGTTTGCTACTCGAGGACTTGGTCAACATTTTGACTGCAGGTCCACACATGTTTCTAAACCCTGTCACACCCCATCATCAAACTCAACACAAAAGTGACCGAGGTACGTTGAAACAGTGAAGGGGTCCCCTCCATCATGTGCAAAGGGATATGCGCCTCCGGAAGGGGCTTTGGCACGTGAAAGAAGGCGCCACGGCGTGTTCGTACCATGGAGGTGTTGGGCAATTATGTGTTGGGTGAGACCTGCACTTTGACAAGCGTAACTTGGGCTACGCTTAGCCACATTGTGCATGGTTTGGTGCGTTGAAGAGCTCATGACTAGCCTTGTGAATGATCAGATCACGTCCATGTACACAAAATAACGCAAAATTGCTCCATTCCCTATGCAAAACTGACTGTTTCCGAATTCCTGTTCACATAGCGTGAGGCGACCAGAAAGCTCACGCTCAGTCTCAGATTCTCCCAAAAGGAAGAAGTGAACCGCAACTGGCGGGTCACAATGTTAGGAACAGCCACCACGCGGAATTATCGACAGGATTGTTCACCTTCAGAGCATCCTGCTCGTCTCATGTGATGGGGGTGGAAGTTGTGGAAACTTTTCACAGTAGGCCTACGAGCCGTTCCCATACAACCCAGAGGGTGCCTGGTGAAGCATGAATTTCTGCTACCAGTGGTCATGCACGGTTTCCATCTTGATGAACATAGCTGTAGGACCATGTTCTTTCATCCAATAGGTGGAGTGGAGAACTGACTTGGCCTCCTTCACGACCTTCATCAACGGGGACGCAATAGGGTGTTTGGCAACATCGGCCAAGATAACAGTGTAGTGCTCAATTATTTGTCGAAGGAATAGAGACGAATCGGTGTCAAATTTCACATAACTCGCACTCCGCATTGTGTACGTGATCTGCTAGTTCTACTCCACCGTCAATGCTCCGGGCTAAATAAGGCCTTTCGCAAGCGCTAGACCTTGTTACTGACCTCAAAGGTGAGTGGATGCACCACTTAGATTTTCTCGTCTACAATGCCATGGAGAACATTATGTTCACATCCATCTGGTTTAGCTCCTAGTTTTTCTGGGCCAGCACGAGTGTGTACCTGTATGTGGGCATGTTCATGTGTGTGCACGTGTGCATGCACGTGCGTGTGCGCGTCCACACGTACATGCGCTTCCACGTCCGCGTACATATGTGTATCTGCGTCCACGTGCACATGTGCATCCGTGTCCACATGCGCTTCTGTGTTGGCATGTGCATCTACAGCCGTTTCCGCGTCCTTGTGCACATCCCCGTCCACGTGCATGCATGTGTGCATGCACATCTACATGAGTATGCACACGCGCATGTGTGTGGGCATGCATATTTGTGTCTACGTGCATGTTTGTGTACATGTCCGCATGCTCATCCTCATGCATGTGCACGTGCACTTACACATGTGTGTGTGCATCCATGTGTACATCCATGTGTGCCTCCACATAGGCATCTGTGTACCTCACTTATTGAACCTCCCTGAGTGTAAACCAGGATACAAAGGACTAGAAGACTTTCCTAATGTGTGGCCAAAAATCATTCCTGAGAAAACATTATTCTACTAGTACAATGTACATGTGGACTGGAGCAGAGGCAATATCAACATGAGAATTAAGATATAAAGCAAAAGTTTATGATTATTGAGCGACCAGAAACATTGGCGGATACGAGAAGCAATACAGAAAGAAACAGCTAAGTATGTTACAACAGCCACAACAAGTTGATGCACAAAACCCATCTCATTTGACGTGACCCAAATGCATCTTCAACGAGGACCTCAACCGTGACATTTCTTGTTAACCCCATTTATGAGGGTAACTCAACAACATCATTGGCCTCTGAACTGGCAAAATTTGTTAAGCAAGTTGCACTGCTAATGGAGGTGTTCGAAGGGTTTTTATTTACAGAAAGCCTCAAAAGCTGCCTTTGTAATGAACTGTAGTCCATCAGACAAACTTGAATCTAGGTAATACACTGATATTTAATAGAAGCTACAAAATGACCAACCACAAGGTCAATTAGCTAAAAAGCAAGCTAAACAAGATGCCTGGACAGGGTTTCATCCTCTCATCCATATCACCATGCACTTCCCCAGTGTTTTCATAAAATAAAGATGACCATTGGAATTCAGATGTGTGTGGACTGACGAGCTTTGAACAAAATCACAATCAATAACCACTACCATATTTTATGAGCGGACGGGCTTTTTAGCCACCTCCGAGAAGCACAAATACATACCAAAATCAGCTTGCAGAGTGGTTATCTCTAGATGTGCATGTCTGTCGATGACATTAAGAAGATGGCATTCCAAAATCACAATGGGCAATTTGACTTCATGGTCATGTTTTTTGGACTAAAAAATGCTCCAGCGACATTAGGGGCAGCGGTGGATAATTTTTTTTGCCGTACCTCGATGACTTGGTCTTTTTCAACCTTGAAAAAATCATAGTTGTACAACGCACACCCAAGGAGAATAATGAGGACCTTAAAAAAAACTTCATCCTTTTTCAGGCTTCAAGGAGAGAAAATTTTAGAGAACTCTCTAAGTGAAAAATTGGTTGTGGTTTAATCGAGCTTTTGGACTACATCATCTATGATGGACGGATGATGGTGGATAAAAAAAGGTAGCCGAAGTTGCACACTGGCCGATGCCCACCAACGTTAAAGACATTAAAGTGTTCTTTGGGTTCTACAAAGACTACCATCGTAAAACCAGCAAGTGGTATTGGGATGAAAAGAAGCAAGAAGTGTTCAATTCTTTAAGAGACGTTCTAAGATTAGCACCAACTCTAAGATTGGCATATCCAACGGGTGATTACATCATGGCCACCAATGCATCTTATCGAGGATTCACAGTCGTTCAGCTCCAACACAGTGAGTCAAGTACATTTCACAACAAATACGTGGGCCAGAGCTGAACAACATAATACAAAACCGTGAGGTTGCGCACGTGTTCAAGACATGATAGTGCTACTTAGAATGCCAAAAATATGCCATCCGCACCGACCACCATGTCCTCAATAAATTGAAGACTCGGCAAAATCTTATCCATGGACAAGCTCAACAAATGGAGTTCCTCGACTCCACCTTCGACTACGACATTGAGTGGCAACCTAGAGAACCAATCCAACTGATGCTCAAAGTTGGCAACGGCACTTGAGATCGGCGCACTACAACTCAAACAAGGCTCGTGCCTTTACAAACCATTCATCAAGGATTAGGAGGAGTTTACCTGCCATGAGAAAATGAAATTTAGGTTCATCGCAAATGACTGGAGGTGGTGAATGACTTGCCAAGCAATTGTACCACTGAACAAAGAAATACACAGAATTCAGTTTAAGCAGTGAGAAGCCACTGGTCTTGGTTGGCACTTCGGCAAGGACATGAAGCCAACAAAAATTGTTAAGTGCTAACAATGGGACAAGATGCAAACCAACACTGCAAACTACTACAAGCCATAAAAGGTGTGTCAAATTCAAAAATTGAGTTAGTCCAAACTTTCCGGTTTGTTTCAACTGCTAATAGAACCAAGTGTTCCATGGTTGGATAGTTCCATGGACTTTGTGATGGATTTTCCCATCCCACTGATTTTACGTGATTCTTACGATGGTTTGCTGAATCTCAAAGATGTCGCACATCATCCCAACCATGATAACGGTTACCGTGAAAGAACAACAAGGCTGGTTTCTAGCAACCTTATTAGACAATGTGATGTCCCCTCCTCCGTCACCTGCGGCAGAGATGGGAGGTTCTCTGTGAGAATCTTGTGGGATTTAAGGACACGCTACACCAGTTGAAACTAGGTATCAGCTTCCTTTGGACTCCCGACTAACAGGCAGATCGAGCAAACAAACCAGATGCATGAGTAGCTTCTCTATACTCTCTAGGAGCCACATGGCACTGACTGGGCGGTCAAGCTACGGATCGTCAAGCTCACATACAACTTCGTGACCTCCGTAGCAATGGATAGAGTAACTTATGAGGTGGTTTAAGGTGAAGTGAATACAATTTCAGCAGATTTGTAACATTCAAGCAACATAGCAATATTTATATTCTACAGAGTTGATCTTTATAAAATCTTGGACAAGACACATCAGACGCTTGCAAAGACACAAGCAGTGATGAAGCAAGCTACTCATAAGCATTAGATAACACTGAGTTCTATATTGGTGATCATGCCCTACAGAGTTTGGCAAATAAGTAGGTGTGAGGAAAATAGTGCATAAAGGTAAGCCCAAGTGGTTGGGCCCATTTGCTATTGAAGAAGTGCAAACTATTGTTTTTTCCCAGCTTCACCTACCTAATAACATGGCTATCCATCTGGTGTTCAACATCAGCCAACTCAAACTCTACCAGAACCAAATCGTACACTTCCTTAGTAGAAACATGCCTCTTCCACTACCTTTTTTAAGCAAGCAAATGTATGGAGTACAAGATCAAGTACATCTTGGATACAAAAAGCACCACAAAGTATTGTAGTGTCTTATCATGTGACCAGGGCACAATACATCAGTTAGGAGATGGACGGCTAGTTCTGCTACCATTTGTCGACCGGCCTGAGGCGAACGGACTAGAAAACAGGGTCGACACAAAAGCACCTGCCTTCCGCTCCTAGCATTTCAGCTAGGAGAAGATATCACCCTCAGGATCACGGTTCCACACTGAGCAGTTCCTAGGCAATCACTTGCTAGAAACTGTGTCCACTTAACACTTGGTCACTTTCGCGCGAGGTGCTATTCAGAGACTAACTCCTGGGGCTTAGACCAACCAGTGTCTTCTTTATACTGTTCCTTAGTTAGAGGGCTCTGTGAGGATCATCTAAGGCTAGATTGTGTAATTAGAATGAGGAATGAGCCTGGTACATATAGTCCTAGGCCTGGCTTCTAAGGTGTGTGGGTAGTGGCTCTTTTGGGGTGGTCACTCCACACCACCTCACCAGTCCGCCAATTGGCGCATCCACTGACCACCAAGTGGCGCACTCTCCTCGTGCATGGAGAAATTTCTAAGAAACTCCCCCCTGTGCAGGAAGGTCAAAAAACCTCCTGCGCACACCAAGGCTCAAACGCAGGAACTATTGTCCCTGAGTCCATCATGCTATCCATTGCGCTACACTGCTGGTGTCACGCTTGGACTTGCACCACGAACCAGGTATGGGGGACTTACTCCAAGGGAGCAGTGCATGCCCAACCTGTCCACTAAGCTATAGCAGTAGCCAAAGGGGCATAAACGACAATCTCTCCCTTGCACCTCTGGCCACCTGCCATGGTAATCTTCTTTTGCATGAACCTGTAGCTCTGCATTGTGTTTGTGTACCTCAGTTGTCTTGGTCTTTAGTCCTTGTCTCCTGCATCCACCATGCCGATTCCTTGAACGCCTGCAGCATGCAAGTCGCAATCAAGCGGCTTTGTCAGGAAGTCTGCAAGCATCCTCTTGGTTTCGACGTGCTGTAGTTCCACGACACCCTTGGCGACAAGGTCGCGTGAGTAGTGGTACCGAATGTCGATGTGCTTTGCACGCCGGGAAATTACGTCGTCCTCCCCCATAGCAATGGCGCTCTGGTTGTCCACGCGGATGACAGTTGCTTCCTCTTGTGGTGCCTTTATCTCGTTGAGAAAGCTGCGAAGCCTTTGTGTTTCCTTACACACTTCCGAGAGTGCGATATACTCAGCCTCAAAAGTAGACAGCGAGACGCAGTCCTGCTTCCTGCTCGTCCATGAGACCGCACCACCGTTGAGAAGACAGACAAAGCCCGAGGTGGACTTCCTGTCGTCAATCCGTCCTCCCCAGTCGGCATCGATGTGGCACGTGAGTTGCAACAAGTCTCATCCTTCAAGACCTCCAAACTGAAGTCTCACGTGCCGTGTCCTTTTGAGATAGCGGAAGATCCGCTTAACGGCTTGCCAGTGTTGTGGCCCAGGGTTAGCCACGAACCTGCTCACCTGACCTACCGCATAAGCGATGTCAGGTCGCGTACCCACCATCGCGTACATGAGGCTCCCGACAGCCGACTGGTACGGGATGTTTTGTATTTCCAGCCTCTCCGCCTCGTTGCTTGGGGTCATGGAGGAGGAGAGCTTACACTCGGATGCCATAGGGGTACTGATGGGTTTGCAATCCTCCATGTTGTAGCGCTTCAAGACGTCCATGATGTACTTGGTCTGGTTGAGTTCGATGGTGCCTGCTTTGCGGTTGCGGTGGACGGCGATCCCTAGGTAGTACTCGAGAGGACCCATGTCCTTCATCTTGAACCTGCTGCTCAGCTGCTCCTTCAGGCCCACAAGGGCCTCATGCGAGGAAGAACACATGATCAGATCGTCCACATACAATGCCACAAGAAGCAAGCCATGCCCGTCCTCCCGCACATAGACACTGGGATCATTCTTGCAGAGCGCGAAGGAGACCTCAGCCATGAAGCTATCCATCTCCTTGTACCAGATCCGTGGGGCCTGTTTCAGCCCTTACAATGCCTTCACCAGCCGACACACCTTTCGTGCGCATGCATCCACCCCCTCCGGCACTTCCATGAGCACCTCTTTGTCTAACTTCCCTTAAAGGAAAGCTGTTTTGATGTCCATCTGATGGATCTCCAGGTCTTTGGCAGCAGCGACCGCCAGCAGGGACCTGATGGAGGCAAACGTGACGACCGGTGCAAAGGTCTCATCATACTCGGACACTGCACACTGAGAGAATCCCTTCACCACGACCCTTTCCTTATACTTGTCAATGTTGTTGTCCTGCTTCCGCTTCAGCCTAAGCACCCACTTTGAGCCTACCACGTGAGCATTAGCGGGTCTGTCCACCAGCACCCATGTACCATTCTCTTCGATGGATGCGAGCTCGCTGTCCACCGCCTCCTTCCATTTGGCTGCATCGGGCCTTGTCAGCGCCTCTACCACAGTGAGCGGTTCTCCCTAAGCCAAACAGGACCAGCTCAGTCCAGTCCAGCCTCCGGTGTCAGCGTCATACTGTGGAGTTTGTTTTCTTTGCCGCGTGCCACGGTGGGACATTGCTGGTGCTTCATCTCTGCTCTGCTGCTGCTCCTGTGGTGCAGGCTGCCCTGAAGTTAAATCTTGCCCTAGTGAAGAGCCACTGGCCTCCGAGCTGGTCTCAGAGGCCTCGGACGTCTCCGACTCCGTGTCGAAGCCCGCCGCTGCGTCAGCCTGCGCATCCGCTCTCCCTACCACACCACTCTTCTCAGTGGCCTACTGTACTGGCACCACTTGCCAGTTTTCAGGAGCTTGATCCCCTGACTCCAGCAGTACCAACCACTCTCCCTGTTTTGGAGCTTACGTGGGATCAATCGGCTCTCCCTTGTCTAGTGTCCTCTCATCAAAAGTCACGTCCCGGCTGGTGATAAGCCTTCTTGCTGTCAGATCCCACAGATGGTAGGTCTTGTGGGCCATCTCGTAGCCCACCATCACGCACTTTCGCGCTCTTACATCGAGCTTCCCGCCACCCTCTCCCGCCTGGACCTTTGTCCATGCGTTGCAACCAAAAACTCGCAGGTGTGAGGCGTCCGGCTTCTTCCCTGACCACACCTCTTGTGGCGTCATCTGCTGCTTGCCCTTTTTCTTGCCACGCCTTCCCAGAGCAGCCGCAGGAGTCAGGTTGACAAGGTAGCATGCCGTTCTTGCAGCTTCTGCCCAGAAGCGCGGTGGGAGTTTTGCATCAAAGAGCATGCTATACACCATGCCGAGGATGGTCTGGTTCATCCGCTCGGCCACACCATTGCTTTGCGGTGTGTAGGGCGTTGTAGGCTGGTGGTTGATCCCGTGTTGCCGCAACCAGCCCTTGCATGCTTCATACTCTCCGCCGTTGTCACTTCGCAGTGCCTTGACCTTCTTTCCAGTCTGCCGCTCCACCATGGCGACAAACTCCAGCAACTTCTCTCTGACCTCTCCTTTGGTTTTGAGGAAGTAGATCCACACCTTGCGGCTGTGGTCGTCGATGAAGGTCAGGAAGTACTTACTGCCACCGTTCGACGCCGTGCGAAAGGGTCCGCACACGTCGGTGTGAATCAGGTCAAGGACTGCTTCTTCGCGGCGACCGTTGCGCTCAAAGCGCTTTTGCTTGGTCTTGCCTTGGAGGCAAGGTTCATACAGGTTGCCACACCCAGTCGCATCCTTCTTGCACCCCTCCATGCCACGGACCAGCTACTGTTGCTGCATGACTTACAGCGTGATGTTTGCAATGTGCCCAAAGCGTCTATGCCACAGCCCAGCGGCTTCGTGACGTGGTCTACATGCCCTCGTTTGCGGCAAACCTCCTGTCCGTGTCAAAAAATACGGACAACGACATGACGGTGGTGTTCATGCAGAAGAAGGCGGAGGGTTTAACTGCCTCAACCTCTGGTATTTGGTTTGAGATTATTCGGACACATTCGGCCACTTTCTAGAAGGGTCAATAATAATGGTGTTTAGCACACTTTTTTCTTCTTAACGGTTCTATAATTCTATAAAAACGTGCCTAGACATTCTCAATATCCCCAAAATCATTGGTTAACTATTTTGAAACATGCACTCATGAGGCAACGTCGTGCATGTCACTCGCCTAGAACATCCAAGATCCCAAGTATACCCCGTTCTTGTTTATAAATCTGTATAGATGCACTCAAGAGCTTTGAAATTTTTCATCAAATGTGTCATGTCCATAACATGCACAATTCCCTAATTTTCACACATGGATATTTTGCTCCTTACATTCATGGCCCTCTGTGCAACAACCTTCGGGATTTTACATTGATTGGTTATGGACACGTTGTCCAATTGTACAATGTTCCATTCTTGAAGGTTCTCACAAGTTTGACATCTTTTTGAAAGAGATGAAAGAATCTTCATGAACCGTATCGATCTTTGATATTTTTTCACCAGCGGGGGGAGGAGGTCCAGAATATGTAGACATGCCTACATATTCTGGACCTCCTCCCCCCGCTTCTCGGCATAGTTCCTTGAAGTAGCCAACTTCTTATATCCTGGCATCGCACACGTCATCCACATGGAATGCAGAGGACCTGAAGTATGCTTCATTCTTGTTTTGACACCTCTACCCATGTGATTGAAAGTTCTGATACTTGTCATTAAATTACATCTATTGCTAATAAAAAACTATGTAAGTTTCAAAATAGATAGAATGCCTTATGTTCTGCAATTTCTACCTGTTCTTCATTTAAGATCCTCTTGGAAAACCACCTTGCGTCACCGCGCAACGACACTAAAGGAGCATTCGGCAACTTTAATCCTTTATGGAGGTATAGTTTTAGCGTCCCCTTTTTATACACAACAAAATCAATGTATAAGACACATGCATTTTTGTAGTTTCCCGGTAATTTTGTCGGGACGTAGTCATGTTATGTTCACATGGATAACTATGTAGGCTCTACGTTTGCCATGAAACCTGGATGTAAAAAATTAAACTCGAAGAAAAACCATAGGACATAAAGTATGTTTCCCTTAGTAGACGTATTTCTGTCTTCGAAGTTTATGCACATTTATTTGTAGATGCCGGGAGCAAACCTTTGTCATTCAAACCTATGTTTGACGTAATCGTTGCTATCGAGAATGTTTTTGCCAAATGTTCAGAACTCTTTCTTTGCCCCCCTCGCTACCTAAGTTCAGCCCCCCCCCCTCCCACCCCCCCAAAGCCAAAAGTTTATCGTGTCTTTGTAGTGGGACGTGTATCGTGATGATACTCGAATTTATTCAATAGTGTATTGTGTACTAGTTTACATTTTGACATGTCCATTGGATACACTCGACAAGTAGATTTAATAGATTTTTACCATTGAGGGGGGGGGCATAGTCCAATCCCCCCCCCCCCAAAAGGCGAGAGTGTATTGGGAGAGTGTAGCTGGTCAGTGTATCTTTGTTTGTATGATGGACCAAAAAAATATACACTTGTGTATTTAACGTCGATAGGGTATAGAGAGACCAGCATCGTTGATTTGCGACCCTGACCCTCGCTAGCCGTCGATGCGGAGGGTCGACCGGAGTATTGTACACAAACGAGTTTTGTGCACTTGTGTATCATGTACATTAGTGTTTTTTTTTTTTTTTCGCCGATCACTTAGACTGGATACACTGACCAGCTACACTTCAATAATACACTCTACCCATTGGTGGGGG
>SZWC01009228.1:71651-91615 GCA_023375785.1 Penium margaritaceum | reverse complement strand
CCCCCCCCCCAAAAGGTTAGAGTGTATTGGTGAAATGTATCTGGGCAGTGTATCTGGTTTATGTGGTTGAAACAAAAAAAAATACACTAATGTACAGGGGGATGATCGCTTGTGCAAAGTCGAAAACCGTCGATGTGCAGATATCGACGATCACGATTTAATCGAAGTGGTTCGTAAACGGCAACAATAAACGATATTCACATTTTGAGTGTCGATGTTTCACAATAGGCGGTTTCGACATCAGACCGTTTCAAGAGAGTTTTGTGATATTGAAGCGAGACGATGCCGAATTGGTCACCATGTCGTTCTCTCCCTCCCAAAGTCAAATTGCATTTGAGTTGTGAAACAGGATGTGTATCGTACAACATCCAAGATTATACATTAGTGTATCTTTGCAAATGGTTTGAATGCAGGGTCCAAACCCCCCCCACGATAGAAGGCAACCTGCTGGGTCCCGCTACCGCGGGACCTAGCAGGAGCACGGGCAAGCCAAAAAAATACCCCAAACCCCCCGGATGTGACTTCGGGAGGGTTATGGCTCTTTCATGTTTCCGGTCAAGAAATAGGCACTGTTATACCTTACAGTCGTAACACATGTCATGTATAAGTACAAATGTACGTCTGTTTTTGCAAACTGTAAGTGGAGTTGTAAAGCACTTAACCATGGACAATTTTTTTGGCAAACCTTCTACGAAGTTTTCTATGTTGAAGCAATGAAATACATTTGTATGTCTGTGAACACACACTGTGAACTAAGTTCTGTTGCATTTTCCATGAAGGTACCATGAAACTTCTAAATGCATGTATTTACTATGTACACTGTGTGACGGGTGTATGTTTTAGGGGTGATTAACCTTAAATGTATTTATGATAAACTCACAAAAGTGTTTTGTGCATCTCCGCTACCAAAAATATCACAAACCATGTGATGATGAAGGTGAAAACGAGTGAGTGCACTCGGAAGTAAACACAGGTAACTCGGCAAAGACTTTGGCAACGGATGGATAGAAACAAGAAATTCACAACACTCTCCAAGAATCCTAGGCAGCAAAAACAAAAGGCCTTGTGGAGCGTTGCATGGGATCAATTACTTCAATGGCGAGTTCGGTGACAGACCCCTTGGGCTCGGCAAGCCCCTACCCTTAGTCGCTGTCCTCTGGATCGGCACCTGATCCAATGATGGAAGACACTAGCAAAGAGGCTTGCGTTAATGAAAACTTGTACGAGAATTTGTTGGCCCTCAAGAGCCTCAACAACCATCAACTCCAACAACTCACTATAGTAATGGAGGAGCTACGGCCTTTGCGTGCGCGAGAAGCAGTGCTCAATGAGACAAAAACCCAAATCTTGATACCTCCAACTCTGACCAGCCCTCCAAGAGCCTTTTGATCCTATAGATCCAAAGGAACCGATGGTTTAAATATGGGTGACAGATTTGGATGTGCGCTTCATAGGTCTAAAAGTAACCTCCTTGCCTCAATTTTTTGTGGCGCAAATTTTAGTTTGTGGTTTGATCTAAAGGACAGCCAATGGCATAGGAGACCAGCCGAGTAATATCAATAGCTCACAGGACCAATCTCACATCTTTGACCATATGCGTTCTGCTTCTTGAGGGGATCAATCTAAGGTGGCAATATTCGTTAACGCCAACAAAGAAGTAGAACAAATTCACATATTGCACGCATTCTATCCTCAAACATTTCAGAAACTTGGACAAGAAGTAGGATGCACCATACAACCTCTAATTCCAGCGTGGCAGAATACACACACCACTTCCACAAAATCATAAGTGGAAGTAAAATCGCCCCGGTGATATCTACTTTTGCTACAACACTGTCCTCCAACACAACATACAGTGGATAGATTCAAAATCTAACATCCAGGATGAACTTGCACAAAAGTTTCCAGTATCTAAATACAAGAAAAAATCTGAGTACAATGCTTTCATGCAAGAATCCAACATCCAGTGACTTGAAGACCACACAGGTTTTTTTTTTATTACTTCCCACCATGATAAGAAATCCTTACCGTGCTTGAGCGATGTCACAATGGAAAACAAATACTTGAATGGAGATCGATGCCGTGAATCAAGAGGACCAATAACGGTTCTGGATTTGTCAGAAGCCGTGCCATATCGTATGACTGTTAAAGACAGAAACAATAGGAAAAACAGGGAGAAAGTCAAAACAAGAGTCAGAAGAGTCAGGAAACTATGGAGGGCAAGAGTAGATGGTGAAGGTGTTCTCCTGTGAAGAAAGTCTACGCCAAAAAATTACCCATCTAAATAGCTCGCAACATTTTCAATAAGGTTTATTGAGATAAAAAGGTTTGTCAAGGGGTAAGAGGACAAAATGCAACGTGGTTTTTGCAAATTTTATTTTGGCAATGCTAGGTGGGGAATCCTCTTATGCTTTTATCGGCAATGAGATGATCTAGAAGATGGGTTTCAAGACAAAATCATGGGTTTTTGAAAGAAAAGACTTAAATGGAAGACTATATATTCATTGACTTTGTCAACCTCTTCGATTACAACCCAGGGATTTGAGGTTGCAATGGCATAGATAACTTATCTAATGAGAAATCATTGAATCATCCTTGGACAATGTTTCATGTATCGGCACAATGTGTAAGTGGACTAGAGGAGCGGCGTGGTCTATGTCAGAATTCCTGCTAGAAAATGACACCTGCCTTTAGTTGAGTGACCCATGGCATTTTGGCAGTTGTGGAAAGCAGCACATGAGAAAATGGTCCAAGAAGGTGCACCAACCACTACACCACTGCGCACATTATCCATCTTGCTCAACATGGCCAATCGATATGATGAATGAGGTGATCTGGCATGGCTGTTCCACGTGGAACCTAGTGAGGGAGAGAAATTGCAGCACATATTGTAGCAGACTAATCAACTTCATCAACATCCAAATCGGTGAAGTTTACGCACGAACCAAAAGAGTTTGTACCACTTATCAAGGATTTTGTAGGAGTTTTTCCCGGTGCACCCGCCTGTTGGATATCCTCCAAGACGTTGAATTCACTGGCGGTATCATTCTCGTTGCCAACAGTGACACCGGGAGCAGAATTCACAATGAACATTGGTCGGTTGTACGCTCGACAGTCGCATAGTACTCGAGCTGGCCCTCATCCCAAAGCTGCGGGGCTAAAACGTGCACACCATGAAAACCTTCAAGCATCTGCAGTCAAGGGGTATGTTGCACTGGATGTCAAGAACACAAACTATTGATGAGATGGTTCCATTGTTTTTGGTTGGCTGATAGTGACCATTGCAACTGACATAGCTGAATAATGTACTCATCATGCACCAAGGTGGCCCGAGGTGCTTCTCGGGGAACTGGTCCATGTCGCGTGTGCCATCAGTTCGCATGTTAGAATGTTCGGAATTCGAACCTTGAAAGATAGAAAAGCGCACATGACCATATGGACGAGTTGCCTACAATATTTTCTTTCAAATGAAAACTATTTCCAACCAGTTCCAACTCTGAATATCTAGTTCTTGTTCGAAGTGACTTGTGTCACATAGCCGATTAGTTTGAACTAATTAGGTAGAAACATGGACCGCTTGACTCCTTATGCAATTTAATAATGCTATGTTATCATGGTCAAAAGTGAGGAGTTGGAAGCCAATTTTTAATCATTTTGTTTAGGAACAGCACATGCCCTTCAAAGTCTACGTTGAAAGTCGAGCAACATTCCCATGTTATTTCTCCCGCGCATTTCCACGATGGCTCAGAAATGCAAGTGATAGTTCCTACCTAACGGGTTGGGATTTTGTCCTTGCACCGCAAAAGACCCCTTGCCGATACAGCGGTTCCGATCCGCATCACTGCCGTGGAATATGGCTGCGCCGACCAAGGAACAAACAGCAATGGAAAGTTGCTTCAGCAAAAAAAAATTAGGGTAGCTCATCAGTTGAAGCTATGGCACTGACTCGCGGAAGGGAAATGGTGTAGGGATACCCTACGTGACCTCCGAAGTCAGCCTGACTTCCAATGCTTTTTGGGGTTCGAATGTCGAACCTAACGTCGCGACACACGTCAGCATTGACCATTGCCAAATTAGCATGCCGAGGCTCTTCTCGCAGATTTTTGTGAATTCTAACTTCTAACTTTTGACCATGATAAAACATCATAGGACGGACTTGGAGGGAATATTTTGCAAGTATTCGTGACGTCGCAAACTCCTTACACAGTAGTGGGCCAGTAAGCGAGGTTGAAGGTCATGTTCGCATCAGTTTGATAAATTTGGGTCCTCTCTAATCTGCTTACTACATCCCCAAGCCTCGTCCCCCACGTTTGAATTAAGAAGTTAGAAGTCAGGTTTTTTAGCTGGAATAAGTTTGGCATGCTCCCGTGGCAGGGGTCAAGGTCGATGTGTGCCTCAATAGCTGGCTTGACACCCGCCAACCTTTTTGCCCAGAATCCTTGCTAATGTTGATAGCCAAGAACAGATATCACATGACTTTGGCTACCGGTAGTAACTTCTTTGGCTACTTTCATCGAGTCGTCATCAGATACTTAGTTGTAAAGACATCTTGAGGTCATTCAAATGACCTACATGTACATGGTGTACTTGAAAGTACCTTGCCAGTTGAAACAAGCTGCAACTACTACCATGAGCCTTCCTTGTTAGTTGCTCATCATCAGTATCTTCTGCATCACTGCCCGTTAATGAATGGGCCATAGGCCCCATATTGATTACCCACAGAGTAAGAGGTATGCTTCTGAGTAGCTTAAACAGCTCCTCGTGAGAAGAAAAGCTACCTAACATCTCACTACTAAATACCTAGTTGCGGAGCAATCCACTAACTAGTTTATGGGAGTTAAACCTGTGGCATCAATGCGAAGAAAGGTTTATAGGTCAAACCAATAAGTTAAAGAATTAGGATCCCATATTTGACAATCAAAAATATGATGTTGTATTTCTGGCTTGCTTTTTGCACCTGATAAATGACACGTCATATATCGAACGTAACAAAGCGGGTTATGCGACACCCAACCACCACGAGCAATGCAATCATGCGATGACCCCCTTTTTTCTATTTACTTTACTCCAACACGCAAACCCCCATTTGGAGATTTTGGGATTTACATTCTCAAAACACAAACTTGCCCTCGCCTACATCCTTGAATGGGAGTTTACATGTCCACAATAAAAGAGAGAAAAAGGGGACATTGCTTGATCATGAATTAGTGAAAATGTGTTTTTTCATGTATTCCCAAAAAATCTCTCCCTTTCCATGCAAACCTGATCAAACTCTGCCCTAAACTACATTTGAGGGTTTATGGTTTAAGTTCTGTGTGGGTCCCTTGACAGCGGTGCCCAACACGTTCACTTTTACTGCATGTGGAGTCTCAGACCCCCCATGCAAACCCTTCACAAACATCGCCTCGAGAAATCATAAACCCCTCAAAAGATGGGTTCGTGATTGTTTGACAAGAATGATGATGTCACCAGTCTAACGCTTCATGCATCGGACGTTGACATTGCAACCTACGATCCTCTTAGTTTTTCTATATATTGTTAACCTTTTAGGAACTGTCGGTATGGCATCTTCAGAGGTCAAAGTGCTTCATATGGGTTAGATAGTATGCGGGTTGTGGATATGTCAGTTTTATGAAGAGTTACGTGGGTTTACAATTGATCCCGAGAAAATGCAATCATACCGCTTTCCAACGTAGCACACTAAGATGGTGCTCCTCCTTGATGAGCACACAAAAGTGGCTCCTCCTCAAAGCTAGCACGCATACATCGTCCTTTTTTCAAGCAAGAACACAAGATTGGGCATCTCATAAGGTGGTAGCACACAAGAATAACACCCTGAACAAAATTCCTGCTAAATAGCACGCAAGTACAGCACCTCAAAGTAGGCGATGCCATGTCATCTGCCAAACTTCATAAGTAATTGATGTCCTCTCCATTTGTTCATTTGTATCTTCTCTTGGTAGATTTCAGCTCCAACTGTAGTTCCAATCATTTTGCGAAGATTTTGTTTGACAAAATAGTACCCTGACATGTGGCTTTGCTTCATTTTTTCCCCTTATGTGAAATTCGATTGCCATTTTAAGACAAAAAATATTCATTCCCAGAGGTTACAGCAAATGGACTAGTTCTTTCTTGATTTCTTTGCATTTTTTTGTCCATTGGTCGTAGCATTTGGGAACAAAATGAAGGACAAAATCATGTCAATATAGCACTCCTCCATTAAGAAAAAAGGGGCAACTGACTTCAACACAAGGAAAAATAAACAAGAATGGGATAAAGCCAAGGGTCATGGCTCTGTTCCACCAGAGAATAACTTCAAGTAATTGGATTATTTCTATGGATGGAATTTGCTTTTTCTTAGAGAGATTTCAGATGAGAAATTTGACAGGCCACTAATTATTTGCAAAGTTTGAGGGATGGTGTTGCATTGCCTTCTGTGTGGTGCGGGATCCTACTGCTCATGGATTTCAACAAATGGAGATGTGCAAATGGTAAAATCTAATTATTAGACGAGTTTTTTTAGGATTTAATCAATTTAGTGGTCCTATATTGTCGAGTCAAGGTGAAAATGGTACCTTGATTTCAACATTTAGTATGTTAAAGATACCATGAAAATTTTAGATCCCATAGCCTTTCAAATCCCATTTGAGTTTATGTACTTATGCAACATTTTGAATTCATTGAAAAAAATAATGTATCACATTCAATGGACCAAAAAAACAATTAATATCGAAATCCAAGAGCAATTGTGTATTTGTTGGGGGAAGATTTGCAAGGTGCCATTTTTTCCTCTTACATTACGGGCGATGGAGGTTTGATTTTTTCTCTAGTAAGGACCACATATGTTACGTCTCTAACATACACGAGTAGCTAAACTCTGTGAGTGGGTAGTTTTGTCACTAAATTCATTGGCCACCACGCGTCGACCTCATAAATTTTTTACGCCAATCGACAGAGGGTATTTTTGCTACGTGCCTCAACCTCTTGTGTACCATACCAGAATTTTCTGACAACTTCGACCACCTTCCAAAATGGTCAATAGGAGTATTCCGAACCATAATAATGTCTAATATTGTTTGGCCAACTTCTTCATATAGTTGGATCTTTATGAAACCATGCCTCCATTTTCTTGAAGCCCTTCCGACTTCTCGACGAAGTTTCTCAAAGCAGCCACTCGCTCCGCAACCCCACATGCGTTGCTAGGCTGGAGCGCCAAGGACCAACATATGCCTCATTCTGATTCTCGTTATTTTGTGTATGTGCTTAACACACTTGGCACTTGTCATTGAATTAAACGTACTGTTTAAAAATAATAATCCATTTGTCCCAAATCCTCAAATTGCCCTTTGTCCCGCACATGATCCCTGAGAACCACCTGCATTTCGCTCTGCGTAACACTTGGTATCAAAGCACAATGGTGCTGGTTTGGCAACCGACACATTTGGTGAAAACCTCGTACAAGTTTTCAGCGCATCTCCAATGTTTAGAAGATCAAAAACCTTAGGAGGACAACAACGAATGGAGCAAGAATAGCCACCGACAAGCAGTTCTCTCTGATGAACAATTTGGTGATGGAGGATCAGCAACACAGAAACACCGATGCTCTCCAGGAAAACTAGGGAGTAGCAACTTTCAAGGGAAATGGGACAACACTAACAAACCCGACGGCAAACCTGGTCATGGACCCCTCAGTGTCAATTTATTCTCCACGTCTGGTGTTGTGTATTGGGTCAACACATGGCAAAATGGGAGGCACCGGCGAGCAGGCCTGAATAAGTGAAGATCAGTATCGGAAGTTTTCAGGACTCGAGAGCCTCAACACCCATATGCTCCAACAACACAAAATGGCGATGGAGGAGCTTTAGATCTCCCGTACACATGAAGCAATTCTAACACAGAAAAATATACAACTCTTGAGTGAAGCCAAGATTAGACCGGCAGTCCCGGAGTCGTTCAATCTTGCAATGTCCAAGGGGTCGACTGGCAGAATGTGGCCGACGAGTTTGGAGGTGTACTTCCCCATTGCTAAGGTCAACAAGGACAAAGAGAAGATTGACCTCGTGGCCTCAGATTGTTGTGGCATGACTTGAAGTTTGTGGTCTAATCTAAAGATCATCCAACGGCAGTAGGAGACCGGAGGAGCGAGATTGACGGATCAAGCAACTGCTCTTACATCGTTGATCGGAGGCATACTGGCTCTTAAGTAGAGAAACTCAATGCGGCTTAACTCTCTCCCACCACCGGAAATATGAAGCAAATTCACATGCAATGCCCTTGCTTGACTTGGGAAACTAAACAAAAAAATTGACGCACGATACAAAATTGAGTGCCCACATTTGTAGTCTAGTGTGACGGAGTGTACATGACATTCTTGCAAAATCATCACTAGCAACGACCTTAGCGAGGTTGTTGATGGAGTGTACATGACATTCAGTCTACATCTGCATCAATGTACAGCCCTGATACAAAATTAAGCGCCCACGTACTGACGGTGCTGCTGGTGATGCCTCAGCCCTGATACAAAATTGAGCGCCCACGTACTGATGTAGCCCTGATACACTCTGTTTCTACTACAACAACAGCCTCAAGAGATTGCATCAAAAGTACTAACTACAAAGCTCGGATGCACAAATCCAACCGTTGGCGGACCCAAAGCCACAATTATTGTTATGGCAGAGGAAAGTTGTAGTTGATGGAAACCTCTTCTTTGATGGACATTGAGGCTATGGATTAACGCGGTCAATAGTTCTGTTGGAATTGCAGGAAGCTAGGCCATATCTCATGCAACTGTGAGAAATGACATTAGAAGACCAAAAGGGGGAAAGCCATAGAGAAAACATGAGGAGTCAATAAATGGCACAGGACAAGAGTACACCGTAAGGCACCTGTCCGGTCGCAAGATTTTGCACCAACTGATCGCCCATATGAGTGGCTCACATTGGCATAGACAAGGGTTCCCGATATTGTTAAGTTTTACAAGAGATACGAGTACGAGAAATCAGTGATACAACCATGAGTACACCCAAGGGTTGTAAGTGTTGCAAAACTTTATTGGCACTACTAGATGGAGGAGCTTTTACATTTTTATTATCTATGACATGGTTTAGAAGGTGTGTTTGTAGACCAGACTTGGAGTATTTGAGGAAAAAAAACGACGAAGGACGAGTGTAGATCTGTTGGCTCCACAAACCGTTCTGACTGCAAATCGGATATCTACACGATGTACCGGTCTAGAGGCCTCGTCCAATGAGCGACCAAACAATCATCCTCGGGCAAGATTTCATGTACCAGCACAATCCGTAGGTGGACTGGAGCAGCGGTTCAGTCTACATCAGCATCAATAGTACAAAGCAACATCTGCCTCTGGTCAAACAAGCCATTACGCAACGGCGAATATGGGTAATAGCAAAACTGGAAGCAAGAGAGGACAATGTGGCAACCACAAAATGCCAACATATATGATTTTACATGGCCAAGTTATAACTGAAACAACGAGCTCAAGCGTGGCTCTTCCATGAGGAGACTGGGAAAGTGGAAGAAATCGTAGCTGATGAGGCGGCCACATTGGCCTCGAATCCTGAAAGCTTCGCACCCAAATCGGAGGAATTTGCAACACTCATCGAAGGATTTTGAAGGTGTTATCCTAGACGAACAATCCCAAGAGCTACCTCCCCAACAAAACATCAACCATTGAATACACTTTAAGTTAGGGAGTGCACCGATGGTGAAAGGAACCTATTGGAAGAGCGATCACGAACTGAACAAACTCAAGAAGCAACTCAATGAAATGCTTGGTCAAGGGCTCATCAAACCTTCCATGTCACCCTACGTGGTACCTTTGCTTTTTATGAAAAGGAAAACCAGAGAGATGCAGATGTGCGTGGAATACCGAATGTTGAACACCATTATCAAGAGTCTCTACCCTCTTTCGTGAGCAGAAAATATTTTTGACCAACTCCTCGGGGCTCGGATTTTCAGTAAAATCGACTTATGCAAAGGCTCTCATCAAATCTCCATATCTGATCAAGATGTCAAGAAGGCATCATTTTATACCAGAATACGAGCATTTTGAGTCCACAGTTTTTTGTTTGGACTCACAGATTTCCCTCGCAACATTTATGGGTGCAGTAACAAAATGTTTTACCTATATCTCAACAACATCCTAATGTACAGTTGCATCGTGGAGGAGCACAATGAACATATCAAAAAAATTCTCAAACTTTTCCAAATGATGGAAAATATCCAGGAAAATCTCAAAGTGCGACTTTGTTCTTCGCTCTATCAAGTTTTTGGACTAAAACATTTGTGGCGGGTGGACCACCATGGACCTGAAAAAGGTGGAGGCCGCCGCTGATTGGCCAACGCCTACAAATGTTTGAGGCGTTCAAGTATGTTTGGAAATCTACAACTACCACTGCCAATTTGTCAAGGACTTCGCTTGAGTGTTCGCACCCCTCTCTGATTTCACTAGAAATAACACCGAGCGGAATTTGGAGAACAAGAAACAAAAAACATTCAACTCTTTAAGAAACACTCTAACAATGGTGATATCCTGACAATTGGCAGATCCTATACTGGACTATATCAAAGCCACCGACGCGTCCGATGAAGCCATCATAGCCGTTCTACTCCAAGTAAATGGCGGTGGAGAACAACCGACCGTGTACATGTCGAGAAATTTACATGAACCAGAATTCAACTACGCGGTGTACGAGAAATAAATGCTCGCAGTCGTGCACACTTTTGAGACATGGCAATGCTACTTGGAATGTCGATGATGCACTGTCCGCATCAACCATCATGCGGAAAAGAGCTCAAGACTCTTCTAAATCTAAGTTGTGGACAAACTCTATGGATGGAGCACCTCGAGTCTAACTTTGACAACGACATCAAGTACTAAACAGGAAAGGCAAATCCGACGGATGCTTTGAATCGGTGACTAGATCTGATGGTCGTGATCAATGCGTTGCAAGGTTGTTTTTGAAGGGACATGAGGTGTTCGACAAGTACGAAAAAACTAAGTTTTGGTTTGACGACCCCTAGTCATCACCCACCAGGTCATTGTTCTGCCAAACCAGGATGTACGAAGAATGCTATTGGAGGAATGCCACAATTTTGGTGGACAATTCGGCGAGGACAAGACGTTAAAAAAGTTAGCAAAGTACTACTCGTGGGACTAGATGTAGATTGACGTGTGAACCATCTACCAATTCTGCCACACCTGTCAGAGACATAACTCTTGTCACACGAGGCCATCCGGTCTAATCCAACCACTACTTGTTCCGATGGAACCATGGGCCGACATCAGTATAGATTTGGTGACGGTATTGCCTGCTACTCCTGAAGGTTAGGAAGCCATCCTCTTCGTGGTGGTCAATTTTTCTAAAATGTCACACTTCACTAGACTAGGACCGCCGTCAACGCAAAAGGAACTGTGCGATTGTTTCTTATCTAGATTGTGTGGCTACAGGATGGCCACGTACCATCATCAGTGAGAGAGATGGCCACTTCACTAGCTATTTCTGGTGCAAACTATTAACGCCCTTCTCCAGTTAGATCCAACCATGAACGATATCGCACGTTGAGACCGATGGACTGACGCAACGGACCAATCAGACGCTGGAACAACTTGTCCGTACATCATGCGAGCCGCTTGGCATTAATTGAACAGCCAAACTGCCGACTGTCAAACTCGCATACAACTCCACCACTTCCTGTAGCACGGGCCGGCCTCTCCTCATAGCTTGAACGGGTCCTTGGCTTGTGGGCAATTGGTCAGGATGGGTTGAGGGTCGGAAACCCTCAATCACCGCGGTTTTGGCCCAGTGGGCCAAGCTTCCCGTACCAATTCGTAACATTGGTATCAGAGCGCCAGGGTTGAGTCCCGCTGTGGACGCTGAAGGCCGGTCCACTCCTAGGTGGAAGGAGTGTAGCGCGGGCCGGCCTCTCCGCATAGCTTGAACGGGTCCCTGGCTTGTGGGCGATTGGCCGGGATGGGTTGAGGGTCGCAGACCCTCAATCACCGCGGTTTTGGCCCAATGGGCCAAGCTTCCCATACCAATTCGTTACACTTCCACTACAACGGGAATGATTTTGTTCGAAGTGGTCTATGGCCACACCGACTACATTACAAAGCCAGAGCAACATTCCTCTAGTCGATGTAAATTCAAGGGACTTCTCAAGCATTTGGGAGGAAATGTGATTGACCCTCATAAAGACGCAAGCATCTATGAAGTGAGCAGTCTGTTGTGATTTGTGACGTTCCTGTCGACCTGTACAGTTAACTGTGACTACTCGACCGTGTCCATGCTCGTGCAGATCCCTGATGCGGACCCAGGTGGCACCGAGGCGTCGTCTGGTGGTGGACTACCTGCTCGGAGCTGATCGATGGTCGCCCTAGAGTCCTGGATGTTGTATGGGACCTTTTGCAGTTTTTCTGTGGCTTGTAGGATTTTATCGGTGGACTGGCTGTGGGGCCAATTTGCATGTCTTTGCATTGTGTGTCCACCGATTGTTACCGGATGTATGCATGTGACCAGTTGTAGCGTCTGGCTTGAGATTTTGCACGTGTAGGTTCAGACGGCGTAGCGTTCTGACTTGTCTACGCTGAGTTACGGCCAAAACAGTGGTTTTGGGCCGGTTTTAGGACAGACCTTGCACTGCCGCGTGCGACACCCGCCGCGGCAGGTACTTATGCCATGGACCTGTCATTTTTCATTTCTCTGCAAATGCTATTTGTAGCATTCTGACACTTTGCCTTGTGTCCCCTAGCCAGACCCTTGCCGTTGTGTGCATGACTTGTGACTGTCGTCACCGTCTGACCAGGCACTGATGCCTAGTGAGTGGCGATATCGCTAGGAAGCTTCCATGCATTTTCTCATGGTATCAAAGCAGCGAGACTCCCCTTGCTGAGCTGCGCCGCAGAGACGCAGCATTGGCAGCAGCAAAGAGAGTCACCACCGCCGCTATATCCTGGGACTCGTTGCAGCCATTTTTCAACAACGACATCATCACTCAGTCCCCACCACCACATCGGGTGAGCTGCGGCATTTACTAGCCCCAGCAGGAGCAACAGCAGCAGCAGCACCACAGGGTGGCAGCAGCAGTCGTGTCTGGCTGCCAGCCTGTACAAAAAAAATAAAGGAGTAGCAACTCGCAACAGCAGCTTGCGGTGGCAGCTGCGAGCACTGACAGTACGCAGCGGCGGCAGCAGCTCGCACCATCGGCGAAATCAGTAGCCGCGAGCAGCAACATCAGCGTAGCAACAGTAGCAGAAGCAACAGCAGTGCAGCAACAACATTGCAGCTGTTGTAGTGACTGCAACGTAGCAGCAACAAAGTAACAGCAGCGAAATCAGTAGCATCGCAAGAGCGCAGCAGCGCAACAGCACAACAGCGCAACAGTAGCATTGTAGCAATGCAGCAGTAGCATTGCGCTGTTGCGTAGTTTCTATTACACAAAAACTACGCAGTAGCTGCACAGCCGCGAGTAAGGGGTGACTAGGCCACCCAACCGGTCACGCTAAGTTCGCGTGACCTTCGTAAAGGAAATCCGCTGGCATAAAAAATGCTAGCAAAAAAAAACGCTTGCGTTTTTTCGCTAGCGTAAGAAACGTTGACGTCATCAACTGTGCTGACATCAGTAATTTTGGGGTCAAGACGTCAATTTTTTTTTAACGTTTCAACTTCTGGAGAAACGCTGTCGGTTTCTCGTTCGGAGCATTTTTTACGTTCGGCCCCATACTAAACGCTCACATGGCTCCGACCGATGACAAGGGCAAAGGACCACCAGATCCTTCTTCCTCCTCCTCCGGGGTCATGAGCCCACGCTCGTAGGCCATTGCGGAGCTACGGAGTCAGTAGGATGAGATACGTCGCCTGGAGCAGCATAAGACAAACGCTATCCGCACGCTCACTAATCTCCTTCAGAGTCAGTCCATGGTCCCACATCACACCTCTGGGGGAGTCGGCGGTGTCACACCTTCTGCACAGCAATCAGCATCTACACCAAGGAGAGTGGCTGGACACGACCCGCCACTTTTTGATCCTTTGGAGGAGGACCCTGATATGCCAGGCATGGACGATGAGACTCCCGAGAGGGAGATTCGCGTACTTCAGGAGCGTCTTCGCTAGTTGCAGATGTGTTCCGGTTCCCTATTCCCGGAGATCCGATCTTCGCCTGAGACCTACCCCAACGACTTTCCTCGTTTCGATGTCTTCCCCATCCCTCGTCTTTCCCATCCTATGGTTTCTCTCCCTACGGAGCGTAAACCTAAGAACTTCGAGACACCACCCCCACGATATGTCAGCGAGGACGGCTTTGACTGTTGGGAGACCCTCTTCCAGGTCTGGGCCACTTCAGAGGGGGTTTGGCCCTACAACCACAGTCAATACCAGGTTATGGACCGTGCTCAGGTGCTAACAGCGGCTCGGGTGATGTGCGGACTTCTTTACGCCATGCCTCGCGAGACTGTCGTTGACTTTTGCCCCTTCCTTGGAGAGGCCGGCACAGGCGCGGGTGCTGACCCACATCAGGACTGGGCACTGGCATTGTCCCTGCTTGGTGCAGAGACGCACGCCACCCACGTAGCTCACATCCGTGGCTTCCACTCCCTTCATCAAGGACCTGCCGAGCCCGCAACCACTTACTGGAGACGCGCCATGCGTGTCTACACGCGCCTTGGGATCGCAGGAGGGACACAGCCGTGGGCGCTTTGCACGCTCATGATCGGAGTCCGTCTTGAGCATGCCGACATCTTCACGAGGTACAACAACGCCACGCTCGAGCCCTTCTCCACCTCCCTTCAGCTTCTTTCTTGGACGCATCAGCTTTTCCTCCAGGTGACATCCGCTTGTGAGGGAGCCGTCGCCCACTATGAGAGTTCACTTGCTGCACCGGCCATCACGTCACCACCGACGCCTCTCTCGCAGTTCACTTCTCCATCCTCAAGCACGCCATCCTCTTCCCCTTCCACCCCAGCTACCTTGACTCAGACGCAGGGTGTGGTAGCAGCAGCACAGGGGAAGAAGAGCAAAAAGAAGCGTGGCTCGGGCCAGCAACAATCACCACAGTAGCAGTCATCAGGCGGTATCAGTGGATGCACTGTTCACTGCTACAACTGTGGAGGCGCTCACTGCTACATCGAGTGCCAGGAGCCGCTCAACTAAGCGCGGATCACTCGCGGTCTTCATGCTTCACACGCATAGCGGTCTGCGTTGAGCAGCACAGCCTCTGGTCGCGCGGCGACCACGACCGCAGCAGTTCTCGTTTCCCCACCGGCGAGCAACGGAGACCCGGAACCACGTGACCGCACCATCGCCGAGCTCCGTCAGCTCCTGGTGCTTCGCTCTCAGGGAGGTGCGAGTGTGTCGTCACAGCCGGGTGGTTCACAGACCGTTTGTTCGTCTGTTCTCGTCTCTCGTGATGACTCGTGTGGGGGAGCATAGCTGGCATGTGATGATGATGGGCCTAACAGTACAGATTGGATTTCTGAGCTTCACCTATGCGCCCTTCGTCGTTCTCCCTCCTTTGTTGCTGAGCGCCCGTATGCAGCCGAGTGTTCCATTGCCCGTTTCACCGTGACGTCCTCCAGTCGTGATTCGGACGGCACTTGGATCATCGATTCCGGTGCCACTCACCACATGACATGTCGTCGTAGTGACTCTGTTTTCCTCGGTCCTGTGGCGTCCGTTTGCTCCATTCGCACATGCTCTGGTCAGTCATTGCCGGTCTAGGGTGTTGGGGTTGTGTGCTTCGATGGTCCGTCTGGCCCCTTGTATCTCTCTGACATGCTTTTTGTGCCTGACCTTGAGCTCAGCTTGCTCTCTGTGCGTGCCTGCACTTTGATGGGACTCTCTGTAGAGCACGCTGCCAACTCCGCAACAGTGACTGCTCTTGTTCCTTGCACTGTTGTTCTTTGTGCCTCTATTATGGATGATCTGTATCGTGTTCCTTGAATATTTTCTTCTCCTTGCTCCCCTTTCCCTCCTGCTCATGTATTTGTCACTGGTGTACTATCTGCTGAGCACCAGCACCTGCTACATCGACGTCTGTGTCATGTGGGCTCCGACACTGTGTCGAAGCTCACTAGGACACAGTCCGCCCTCGGTCTTGACGCGACCTCTTCAGAGAGGCCGCACAAGACCGATTGTCTGTTCTGCGCTCAGGGTAAGATGCATCACTGCTCCTATCCCGACTCCCGTTCTTGAGCCTTTCGTCCCCTCGAGCTGGTCCATTCCGACCTTCTTGGTGCTCTTCCTGTCAAGTCCTTATCCGATCGGGGCCGATATGTCCTGACCCTAGCCGATGACTTCACCCAGATGCGGTGGGTCTACAACCTCCGCCAGAAGAGTGATGCCGATCTTGCGGTTCATCTCTAGCTAGTAATGGCTGAGCGTCAGTCTCGCCACTCGCAACACACCTTCCGCTCGGATCGCGGGGTCGATTATCTTGGCGAAATGGACAGTTTCTTTACCGAGCGCAGGATTTTTCACCAGGTGTCTGCTCCTGCCACTCCGTAGCAAAACGGTGTCTCTGAGCACTGGAATCGCACCATAGAGGATGCGGTTTGTGCTATGCTGTCTGAGTGCGGTCTCCCGAAATCCTTCGCCTTCGAAGGATTCGCCTACATGACGTGGGTCTGGAACCGCCTCCCGCACGGTCCTCTTCCGGACCATGTTACACCGTATGAGCTCTAGTTTGGCCACCATGCCGATCTGCGTCTTGCTCGTGTCTGGGGCTCAGTGGCTTTTGTATGGTACACGGAGGATCAGCAGGGGTCCAAGGTCTCTCCGCGGAGCTGTTTGTGTGCCTTCGTTGGTATCTCCTCGCGGTCGAAGGCCTGGCGTTTTTGGGACCCCACCCGTCGTCACATTGTTGAGTCCCCCGACACGCTCTTCTTTGAGTCTCTCACCTACCGCGACCTGACCTCAATTGTGTCGATGTCTACCACACACGTTCCTACGTGTCAGGTTTCTCGATGGATGGGGGAGTCTGAGTCTACGAGCACCTCTCGTCCGGCTGATGTGTCCGTTCGAGCCCCCCCACTTCTCAGTCTCTGGCTCTTGATAACTCGGCGATCATCGCTGTCGGCCCAGAGACCTCTCCCGTCGAGCCTGTCTTCTCTCCTACGCCCTTGCGCCCCACAGACACCCATTATGCTGTCCCTCTATCCACTGGTACTCATGTCTTTGTGGGCGGTCCTACTCCCACTCCCAGTCCCGCATCTCCCATCAGTTCACCAGCCTCTCCTCCCACTACATCACCTGTCCCTTTGCCTCAATCCTCACCGGATGTGGTCGTGCCTGCCTTTGAGCCTGCAGTCAGCCCTTCGAGCCCAGGGTACTCGCGTGAGCCCGGTGGTCATCTTCGACCGTTGAGCTTCCTAGCCCGGCGAGTGTCAGGTCCTACACCCAGGCGCTCCACTCGTAGCGTTGCGAGTGGCGATACCGGCACAAATACCCTAGGCCTGAGTGTCCGTACAGATCACACAGAGGTACATCCAGCGTGTCCTGTAGGGTACAATCTCGTCACTTGCGAGTTTTGTACCGCTTGTGATGCAGCAGCTGACCTTGTGGTCGTTAGGCCCAGTTCTGAGGCGTGTGCACTCGCCACTTGGAGCTCTCCCTCGTTGGTGCCTGATCCGGGCACACTGAGGGACGCTCTCTCATCAGAGGATGCCGACGCTTGGCGTGTCGCCTGTGAGGATGAGCTTCGTGCCATCCGAGAGCACAGAGTTTACGAGCTAGTCGACCTTCCCCCTAGAAGGAAGGCGATTAAGGTCAAGTGGGTTTTTCATAAGAAGGTGAAGCCTGGTGGCTCACTAGAACGCCACAAGGCTCGCTTGGTCAAGGGGTACTCTCAGATCGAGGGTGTTGATTACACTGACACCTTTGCCCCTGTCGGCCTCATGACCTCAACTCGTGCTCTGTTTGGTGTGGTGGCTCAGCATGACTGGGAACTGCACCAGATGGATGTGATCAATGCGTTCCTCCATGGCTCTCTGGATGTGGATATTTATGTGGCCCAGCCATTAGGCTTTGAGGATGGTGACAAGGTCTGGCGCTTGCGCAAGTCATTGTACAGACTCAAGTAGTCTCCATGTTGTTGGAACCGGGAGATCACAGGCACTCTGACTCGTGCGGGATATGTACAGAGCGAGGCAGATCCCTCTCTTTTCATCCCACATGCACCTGAGCGGTTCACTGCCATCCTGGTCTATGTGGACGACCTCCTGATCGCATCTCCCTCCATGGAGGCCGTGAAGGAGGCCAAGGCGGTCCTCCAGACTGCCTATAGGATGAAGGACCTTGGTCCTGCAACGGTGTTTCTTGGCATGGAGATTGCACGAGACCGTAGACACCGGACGCTTCTGTTGCATCAGGCCCGATATGCACGCGTTGTGGGGGAATGCTTCAGTGACCTCCTTGGCACAGTGCCAACGGCCTCCAACACCTCTCACACCTGACGGGCAGGACGTCCTGAAGGTGGACGATCCCACACAGCTGGGGGAGACATTGGATGTGACCTTGTACCTCCGCCTCATCGGATTTCTGATGTACCTGGCCACTACCACACGCCCGACATCGCTTTTGCCGTCAACCTCCTTGTATATTTTTCGTAGGCTCCACGTGCTAGAGCCCTCCAGGCGGCTGTGCAAGTGGTGCGGTACGTGGTTTCCACATCGTACCTTGGACTCTGCTTTCGCCGGCAGTGCTCGGTGGTTCTTGACAGCGACACCGACAGCGACTGGACCTCGAGCCCAGATGGACGCAGTCGCACCGCTTACATGTTCTTGCTCGGTGGTACCGCTGTGTCCTGGCGTAGTGGGAAGCAAGGCTGCATCGCACGTAGCTCGTCGGATGCAGAGTATGTTGCTCTGGGTGCAGGGGCTACTGAGGCAGTGTGGCTGCAGCGCCTATTCCTTGAGTTGGGTCAGTCAGTGCCCACCTATGTGCTTCGTTGTGACAACCAGAGTGCTCTTGCCATTGCGGAGAACTCTGGTGTCTTTCATGCTCGCACGAAGCACATTCCGGTTGAGCATCACTTCGTGCGTGATTTGGTAGAGCTACACGTGATCTCTGTCATATGGGTCGGCACTGACATGCAGCGTGCTGACATCTTGAGGAAGGCATTGGCGCGCGGGAAGTTTCTGGTGGCCATTGGTTCCGTTGGGCTTCACCCCTTGCCTGAGAGTGGTTGAGTACGGGGTGTGTTTGTGTCTGTGTCACGACTGTTCTACACTCGTTGTTGCACTCGTTTCAGTGCTGCACGTGTATGGACATGCGTACCATCGGGTTATGGGGGAGTGTTGTGATTTGTGACGTTCCTGTCAACCTGTACAGTTTACTGTGACCACTCGGTCGTGTCCATGCTCGTGCATGTTGGTTTGTGGCTTCCACCCGTCACGACCGACACTGCGAGTTTACCGATATACCCACTTTCGGGGTATATGGCAGAGGAGAGCGTGACGACACGACGGGCCTCCGGACTGCACCGAGACTTCTTCAGCACCTACGACAGCGCCGGCGAGACGCGGTCGTTGCGTTCCGGCAGCCGTGTGGGCTTGTCAGGAGGTAGGAGAGTTTTCTCGGTGGGTTCAGACCCGCGCACCCGGTTGACTGTACCGGTGCGACGAGGAGACCCGATGGCTATTGTGGGGCTTCCGATGTTCGGAAAGCCGTCTGTGATGACTGGACGCTGATTCTGAGATTTTCTGGCACTGTTCCTATTTTCTCGGTGGTCGAGACCCGGGTACTCGGAGAGCTGTTCCGGTGCCTCGAGGAGACCACCGTTATTGTTATCATGGTGTACGCAGTGCGTTCTCCCCGCTGACCCGTTTCGGCTCAGCGGGGGTGACGGGGCCCGGTGCGGCTAGCTGCCGGCGCCCCTACTTAAGCCCGCTAGGGGCTCATTTGTACTCTCTCCTTGTTCTTTATATTCAGCGTTCCAGACTTAGCCAAATT
>SZWC01009227.1:48173-61982 GCA_023375785.1 Penium margaritaceum | reverse complement strand
GCTATGTTATGCTATGCTATGCTACGCAATGAATGAGATTACTGAGGAACAGGCAGGAAAGGGGAAATGGCTGCAGAAAAGTTGGCTGCAGAGAAGTTGGCTGCAGGAGGCAAAGGGCGCCTCTCAACTCCCGGCTTTCGGTGAAGGACGTCCCCGGACAAACCACCTCACAGCACATCGTGGGGACCCTCCTTGTCCTTTGAACCAGCACCAAAGCCATAACATGCCGGCATCCAATGTTCCCTTACTGTCTGTAGCGTCTGCTGAAAGACTGTGTCTCGAATCAGCAGTCTGGATGATCATGTTTGATAGTCAGTGCACCATCATGGCGGCCATGAAGGCGGGCAGGTAGAGAAGCGATGCAAGGAAGAGGCGGTGCGCGGTGGCTGTGGATGTGCTGCGTAGGAACGGCACCGAAGTTGCACGCATTGCCGCAGACAATTCTGTTGACTCGACGGCAAACGGGAGCGTGGTCATCCCCGCATCATAGGCCAAGCCACTGAGACGGAGGAGGTAGACGCAGTTGCAGAGGGCTGCTGCTGCAGTTCTGCAGCCGGTGCCATCATACATTGTGGCAGAAAGCATACGGTAGCCTCCCTGCGCATAGTCATTACGGCAAATCCACGCGAGCGTGACAAAGTGCAGACGCTGCCAGAAGTAGAGCACGCCGGCCCACACCCACGCGCCTGCGTCCATACTGCCGCCCAATGCTGCGGCCCACCCCAGTAGAGGAGGTATGGCACCGACAATGGCACCCACCCATGTGTTGACAGGGTGCAGCTGCTTGAGCGGCGTGTACACCAATGCGTACAGCTCGATGTTACCGCCTTCCAGCGCCACTGCCTTTGAGTTTGTGTTAAACTCCAGCAGTGTCAGTCCAGACGCACCCACAACTAAGGAATGGCAAACGAGACTTGCGCTACGAGAGAAATTGGAGGTCTGGAAGCGCGTCGAGACTGTACCGAGAGTACGGTCGCAAGGTACGGTAGAATAGCGGGATTTTAGAATCCCGGATGAACAGTTGGGTACGGCAAAATAACAGACACTCTGTTCAAATAGGCGTCCAGAATGCAAGCTCCCGTGTTCAAACCCGAGGGTAAGCAATATTCTCATCCAAAGAACCAATCCTCTTCCTACACGACTTACAAACCACTGCACAAGAAAACTTTCAACCGGGAGTAGAAAATTCCTGAAACTTGCGCACTGACTGAAGTCGAAATGTGCAGAGGTTTTCTGGTCATAACTCCGGCTGGAAGGTCCCATTTATTTACGATGAACAATATTGACGTTTGACGAAAGCTCTCTATGAGAGAACTGGGGTTTGAAAGAGAAGTCTTATTCAAGAGGCATCCAACTGTGAATTAAGGATAGCAAAGTCGCGAGGGTTTGGAGCACTCTCCTCATACCTTATCTGCCACGGAGGCACTGTATTTGTAACGCTGGCAGGGGGCTTCTCACCCACGCGAGAATAATTGCACATACGAACTTGGGTTTGCGGACCAGATCCATTAAAGAAGTAGGGGGGTTTTGATCATGAAGAATTTTTGTGCCAAATTCAGAGAGCGTTTCTTTTTTGGCTGACGTTTTTTTCCTTTTTGCCGTCTGATGAATCATCCAACGGCGACGACCAGTAGGAGTTGCAGGCAGTCAGTTCTGGAAAATAACCGACGGATGACACGAAAGACTGTTTTGAGGTGATTTTCAACAAAAAGAGCACTGTTTAGTCGGGTATCAGTACTCTCGTCCGGAAGAGCCGGACGAGTTTTTAGACTCTCGCGCCGCAAAGGCCGGGATAATTAACTACAGATGTGCGACTCCAAAGTCTCGTTTGCCTTTCCTTACCCACAACCACCACCCACGCCAGTGCGTGGGGCACGCTGATGCAGCCGGACGGCAGCGGGCGCTTGAGGGTGCGCTTCATTTGGCTGTCGCTGGCCACCTCCATGGCCTGGTTGAAACTGTTGGCCGACGGCACCGCCATCAGCTTCCCCAGCATTGTCCACCAGCACTGTGTCCAGTTGACGCTGTCGCCGTTCCCCATCACATACCCTGCGGCCGCCGTCACCACCATCATCAGACTCAGTCCTGTTTTTGAGATCTTGTAGTAGCAGCGAAGGCAAAGTTGCAGTCGCCGTGCCAGGAGAGGCAGCCTGCATGAGGGCTGCTGCACCCTCGACAGAAACCGCTCCTGCTGTGCTACCAGCAGTGGTGGAGAAAGCTGCTGTACTGCCAGCGGCAGCAGCAGCAGAAGCGGCGGCAGCAGCAGTGGACGGTTGTTCTGAGGTTTGTCTTGCCAATTTTCTGACCCCATGGACAACTCTGGTTGCTGCTGCAGCTGCTGTTGCTGCTTCTGTGGCTCCATAGAAGTAGCCCATGGCTGCTGGCGCTGTCCTCAAATGGAGCATCAACGCAGCAGCTTGGCTACTTCTGCTCCGACGACAGAAGGACAGGGCCACTGTGGTTGAAGCTGCTGTCACAACCGCAGCAGAAGCTGTGACTGCAGCAGCAGGTGCAGCACGGCGTGTGGCTCCAATCAAAGTTTGCCAGCATTGCTGTTGTTGCTGCTGCAACAGCTTGCTGCCATTGCACAAGTACCAGGAAAAACTGGTAGCTGCTCCCCCTCCTCCTCCTCCTCCTGCTGTTGCTGTTTTTGGCGCTCTGGCTGCAACAGCAGCAGCAGCAGCTTCCGTTGCAGCAACCCAAGTCAGCCCAGCTGCCGAAGTTTCTGCGGAGTGTATCAGGTTAGCCGCCTGGCATTCCAGCAGGCCAAGGCCGGCAGCATAAAGCAGGCGCTTAACTTCCGTACAACTACTCACCTTGCCGCTGACGCCACCACTGCTGTTGCTGGAGCTGCTGCCACTGCTCTTGCTTAAGCTGCCGCCACTGGTGGCAGCAGCTGCACCTCTCCACCTCGCCAAGGCCGCTACGCCGGATCTGCACAGGCTTCCTCCTTGCATGGTGCCACAGACAAACAGCGCAAGCCACAGGCTCTAGTCTCCCTCCTCCCTCGTGCACCAGCAGCGCAGCAATGGGACACGGGAGTGGGAAGTTTGTCGCACAGGTTGATGGCCTTGGCACAAAAGCCAACAACTAGACCGTCCCCTCTGCTACACCCTCTCAAACTTGACCCTCCCTTGCACCCTGCCTCAGGCAGACGCCATGAGCAGGGGGGGTCTCCCATGGCGCGCGCCAGGGATGGCAAACCGCGGTATTGTGTACCGGCGGTACACAATACCGCGGTTTTTGGTCAAAATTGAGTACCATACCGCGGTATCGGTACTCTTGCCGAAAGTACCGCGGTACACCAAATTAACATTTTTTTTGGGTCGTTACTGAGCGGTCATCACGTTATACCGTGATTACCATGGTACTTAGTAAATTTGTCGGATACTCGACCCCATCATGTAGTTTTCACGCCCAGATAAAATTTTCCTGGCATCCCCATCGTCAATCGATCGCGTCCGCGAGAATCAGCAACCTTTTCTTGTCCTTTTTGTCTGTAAGCTTTGAGGGTAACGCGGTACGGTACCGCCGTACCGTACTGCGTTACCACTACGGTATTTGAGGAGGTTAGTACCGATACCGTACCGGTACCGTCACAGAAATACCGTACCGCGGTATGCGTCATACTGCGGTACAATAACGCGTGTTACTGCGTTATCGGTAGTACCACCGCCATCCCTGGCGCGCGCACACAGAGAGGCACCACAGCCTGCCTTGGCGGAGGCTTGCCACCGTGTCGGACTAGGAAGACAGCAGGAGGAGAATGCTTTGTTTTTTTCTCTGAGTCATTCTACTGCCATAACTTGTTTTCCTCAGTCACATTGGAAAAAACGTTTTGTAACAACACTTTCATGACATCAGACCTTTGGTGAAAAAACAGAGGATCCTGGTGCATACAGCAATAGCATGTCTTGCCACAGTTGCATGCATAGAATTGTACACATGTCTTTTAGTCGCAACTTCACCTACAACACCAGCAGCTTGCTCTGTCTAAACATAGGAAGAGTAGCAGCAGCATCTTCAGCCGCATTTGCGGCTGAAGCATCTCGCAGTCGCTGAGTCTACAAGTAGTAGTAGCACACTGCTTTGGAAGTCCGCCACAGCATGCACCATCCTGCAGTCTGCAGGAGCAGCTGCCATGTCACATGTTCCGTACACGTCTAGATGCTTCTGCAACAATGATACGTACCAGGAGTATGTAAGAGCAAGAGTAGTTGTGCGTTAGTAGAGTATGAATGAGGGAAAGAGGAAATGAGTGGATGAATCAAGAGCTGAGCAGAAAATCTTCAAACATTGTGTGAGAGACTATTTACTTGTGTGGCAAGTTTTTCGTCCTGCTGAAGATTAAGAGCACAAGGAGGGGTGTGGCACACCACGATTTGCTACATGGATGTGACAGAAGTGGCGGAGGTCGGAAACACATTCACCAGTTGTAAATTGCATTCCGTAGCATTCATCATGCCCTGTTGGGCTACGAACCTACTCATTGATTTTTTTTTTTTTGTAGGAGCTTACCTATTTTTTTTCATTTACTCATTCCTTTGTGATTCTGTAAGAGGAGACAATGGGCCTAAAGCAGTAGAACATCACTTCTGGACGTGCAGTCTTGAGTATGTTTTCTCCTGATATTGAGGAAGGCTACCAAATTTCGAATAAAGTTCACCCCATGTCACACCGAACAAGTGGGGGGTGCCAATGGAGTGGTTCCAGGTCAACAATATGTGAAGTTTGTGGCATCTCGTGGCAGCAGGAGTGTAAAAGTAGAAAGTAGAGTCGCGTGTGTCACTGGATGTGGAGAAAAAGTGTTGAAGCTGAATGGCAAACCGGTTTCGGCTCGAAAGCCTTCATCAGTGCCTGATGGCTACAACAAAGAAACGCACATCCATTTTTACTAACACAGCGACTAGAGAAATCAAAGAGAGCTACGCGCGTGCAGCTTGTCCATCCAAACTGGGCCTTGGGAGCATCAGTCGGTTTGCTCGGTCAGGGACCTGAGCGGGGACTGCTGGCGATTTTGCACGAACAAGGTGTTCTTTTCAGGCTCTTGAGGAAGGCTACCAAATTTTGAGGGAAGTTCACCCCATGTCACACCAAACAAGTGGGGGGTGCCAATGGAGTGGTTCCAGGTCAGGCTCTGAGGGGAGAGTGCAAATTTGTTCATAATCAATTCAGTTTTGAAGTAATCCAGGACCATAGATGTTTTAGAGGATTTGCTTGCTTATGATTTCCAAGCATTTGTAATGAGTTTTAATATAAACACCTTTGTTGCAGGCATTTTGCTCAATTATTTCTTTTTTTTTTCACTATGATGTTGCCAATACAATGGGAGCATTGCCACGTGTTCCTTGAATCATTTAATAGATCATATTTGGCACACACTCAATCATCTGCAAACCATGCCAAGTTGTTTTTCCTCCAGCTTTCTGCCATGCTATCATAGAATCAAAGTCAAAATCAATGTGCAGGTGGGCCTCAATGTATACATTTCAACATGTAGCATGAAGTGCTTCCTTATTGACACTGTATTTTCCTAGCAAGGATTCTGTCCTGTTGTAAAGCAATAGAAGCAGGAGGCTTGTAGTGCACATAGCATTTCATCAAAGTAAAACAGAAATGGGAGCATTTAGAAACTATTTGGCAAGCTCTGGATTCTATCGTGTCTCAGTATGGGTGCATGCTCCCAGCAGGAATTCTGTATGGTTGAAGATGGAGAGCATCGGAAGTGTTGTGGTATGCCACATATCACTATGTCATCTTAGAAACCATAGTGGCATTCAGAAGTGAATCAATGAAAGTTAATTTGAATAGTGTAGGGTCATGTAGATCGCAATTGACGCTGTGTTTCTGTCAAAAAGATTTATTGCTGTTGCTGAGCATGAGCACTCGGGTGGGTGTGGTAAGCCATGTATTGTTGTGATAGGAAGAATTGGAACGTGGAATTAGGATTTCCTTAATGAACAGTGATTTTTTCCAACAACAGTTGCATATAATTGTGGAGTAATAGCCCCAGGGGAGCTGTGGTGCACCTGAAATTGTTGCATCACCATGATTGCAAGGGAAATGTTCAGAAATCAGTCAAAACATTCTAAACTGTGGTGTATACCGTTTTCCATGCCTCATGTGCCACTGCATTTGCCAACAAAGGTTCTTAACAGTTGCTGAGCAAGAGCGCAAAGGGTTGTTGCACAACAAACATGATTGTGAAAGAACAATGGAATTGGGGACATCTGAAAACAACTTGATGCACATAAAAAGCATTGTAGAGAATTTGGCGTAGCCTTGTTGACTTTTCATTTGCCTTGTGAAGAATTATGTACGGCTGCAGAGCAGTACTACTGCAGATTTTGCTTTGCATGATTAATTATTACATCAATGCAACAAAACTCTGATGGCTGCAAGAAGAAACCTTCAATTCAATTGGCATTTTCCTTGCAGCACCAGCATAGGAAGTCCCAGAATCTTGAATTTCTTTCGGTGGAATTCACTGACACAAATTGAAAAGAGGATTCTGTTCTTAGGTCTCTGACACCTGCTTTGTGCAGAAGGCTCCCAGCCTAAAGTAGACCGTTACTCTCCTCATCCAGGATCATCTTTCTTTTATTGTGCTCCACTAAGAGGAAGAAGAAGATGATAGCCCTTGCTGCCACCACTATTGTTACAACCAATGGTTCTGCTCTGCCCTCTCTTGCAGACAACGAGAACGTTCTCAGTGGTCGGGGCATTGACCTGCCCCATGGCCTGAGTGCCACTGGCTTTTCCTGGATCATTTCTTCCATCTTTACTACCATCTGGGCTCTATGATTTATGTTCATTATCCAACACGTCACTTTCTTAACCAATTTGAAACCGCACATAAACGACTGCATTCCAAAGAAAATCAGTTTGCCATACATTACATCATGTAATGTTAAGATTTCTCTTGGTGGAAAACAAGCAAGAACGCTGTGAGGTTCGTGGCACACAAAAAAACATTGAGTTGGGTCATTGGGAATACAGACAGTCAATGAATAGTAGTTTACGATCACTTTATCATTTTGCTGAAAAATACATTGTGTATCTTGGTCATACCATGGTACGTGATGGTCGGTTTGGCTCTCCAACTTTGCTATGGTGAAGATTGGCCGGCGGCCAGCCTGGAGCTGGCCGCCAGCCAGCCTGGCGGCCAGCCAATTGTCCAGAAACCAGTCAGGTGACCAGTGCTCACCCAGCCGCGGATTGAGCATCAGCTGCTTGATCGGTGGCCAGGAGAAAGCAAGGCCTAGAGGTCCAAAGCCACTGGCCTTAAACCCTCAATCTTGCTCTCCCCTCCTCACTGTCAATGCGCCGGATGGCAACGATCTAGAAAACGGGTCCTGACATGGGAGGCCGCCAACCGCTCTTGGTATTGCAACCAAGATAACATATCACCCTCGAACGAGGGATCCACACTTTAGGTTTGTTTGGTTTGCCACCTCACGAAGTCCGCATGTTGGTCTTTAGTGTCTACCTTTGGTTGGACACTCTGTGAGGAGTCTCAAAGGCAAGAACTATGAATGGATGAATGCAAGGTATAGGCTTTTATACTTGCAGAGCTTTGCTTAAGCCTGTGCTTATAGTGGCTCCACCTACAGTCCTACTTGGCACGTCCTTAGACCGCCAAGTGTCATCCTCAAGGCAGGCTCTAGTAAGCTTCCGAGAAGCTTCTTGTCCCAGTTTTGGCCACAAAGAAAATTACGGCTGTCACAGGGTTTGAACCCACACCTCTCATTTCAGACTCCGGTGCTTATTCAACCAAGCCGAAAAGGTGTGGTTACAATGATGGGCCACAGAGGACATATCCATTATGGGCAGTGCATTCCTGGCCCATCTCAGAACAGACCAAGGGGACATACTTCATAGAGCAGTGCATGCCTTGTCAGTATATGTAGCTAGCCAGCTAGGCAGTGGACAAGGTGCATCCTATTTCAACAAATCTCTCCCTTGCACCTCTGTCCATCTGTCGCTTACTGGGCTCCATCAATGCCTTGGGGCTCACCCTTCCTCTGCCTCACTCCTCATGCCAAATCCACGAATGCCTGCATAGTGCAAGTCGCTCTCGAGTGACTTGGTCATGCAGTCAGCAAGCATGCTCTTCATTCCACAGTGCTGCAAGTCCACCACGTTCTTTGTGAGCAGGTCACGTGAGTAGTGGTAACGTATGTCCATGTGCTTCGTTCACCAGGAGGTCATCTCGTCTTCAGCCATCGAGATGGCGCTCATGTTGTCCACATGTACAACCGTGGCATCCTTCTGTGGCACTGTCATTTTGCCAAGCAGGCTACGCAGCCATTGAGTCTCCTTGCACACCTCAGACAGAGCAACGTACTCTGCCTCAACCATGGACACGCAAACACAATCCTGCTTCCTGCTGGCCCATGAGATGGCAGCGCCATTAGAGATGCACACGTATCCAGAGGTAGATTTCCTATCGTCAAGATTTCCTCCCCAGTCAGCGTCGGTGTAGCACTTCAAGCAAAGGGGGTCCATTCCTTCTTGGCCTCCAAGGATGAGGCCCATGTGATGTGTCTTCTGCAGGTACCGCAAGATGCGCTTGACTGCCTGCCAATGTTGCGGCCCAGGGTTAGCCACAAATCTGCTCACTTGTCCCACAGTATAGCAGATGTCCGGACGAGTCCCTACCATGGCGTACATGATGCTACCCTCGCCGGACTGGTAGGAGATGTCTTGCATCTCCCATTGTTCTACTTCATTGCTTGGCGACATGGAGGCCTTTAGCTTTGTGTCGGTCATCCTTGGGGTGCTGACAGGTTTGTAGTCTTCCATGTGGTAGCGCTTTAGTACCTCACCGATGTATTTGGTTTGGTTGAGTTCGATGGTGCCTGCTACTTGGTTGCGGTGGATGGCAATCCCGAGGTAGTACTCGAGAGGACCCATGTCCTTCATCTTGAACCTTTTGCTGAGGTCAGACTTCAGCTCATCCAGCAGCTCGACCGAAGACAAGCAGATGATCAGATCATCCACGTACAGCGCAACCAGCATNTAGCTTTGTGTCGGTCATCCTTGGGGTGCTGACAGGTTTGTAGTCTTCCATGTGGTAGCGCTTTAGTACCTCACCGATGTATTTGGTTTGGTTGAGTTCGATGGTGCCTGCTACTTGGTTGCGGTGGATGGCAATCCCGAGGTAGTACTCGAGAGGACCCATGTCCTTCATCTTGAACCTTTTGCTGAGGTCAGACTTCAGCTCATCCAGCAGCTCGACCGAAGACAAGCAGATGATCAGATCATCCACGTAGAGCGCAACCAGCATCAGCCCTCTCCCATCATTGCGCACGTACATGCTCGGGTCATTTTGGCAATGCACGAAGGAGAGGCCGGTCATGAAACTGTCCATTTGTTTGTACCACATCCTTGGGGCCAGTTTCAGCCCGTAGAGCGCTTTCACCAACTTGCACACCTTGCCCTTGGGAGCTTTGACTCCTTTGGGCACCTCCATCAGCACTTCCTTGTCAAGCATCCCATAAAGAAAAGCTGTCTTGACGTCCATCTGGTGTATCTCCAAGTTCTTTGCGGCTGCAATGCCAAGAAGACAGCGGATGGAGGCAATGGTCACGACGGGCGCGAATGTCTCATCGTACTCGGAGCCCGGGTATTGAGAGAGCCCCTTAGCCACTACCCTTGCCTTGAACTTGTTGATGCTGCCGTCTTGCTTCTTCTTCACTCAGAGGATCCACTTGGATCGCACCACGTGGGCCTTGTCGGGCCTATCCACCAGCACCCACGTGCCGTTCTCAGCAGTGGACGTGAGCTCGCTATCCACTGCCTCCTTCCACTTGGCCGCATCTCGGCCATTCATCGCCTCTGCCACTATGGATAGCTCTCCCTGAGCCATGCACGACCAGCTAAGGCCAGTCCAATCATCCTCATATCGCAAAGGTGCTCTCTTTGGTCGCAAACTACGCCGGGGTAGTGGTGCAGCTTCTTGCTTTGGTGCTGGTGCTTCCACAAGTGGTGGTTTGTCATCGTCATCGTCGCCGTCATCAGAAGAGTCGTCAGACTCCAAGTCAGACTCAAAATCCCCGAACGCCTCTGTATCCGCGTCCATGTCAGATGCTGCATCATCGTGCAGAGCTACTCTCCCATTCCCACCACCTGCTAGCAAAGCGAGTCAGTTGTCGGGTGCTTGGTCTCCGGACTCAAGCAACACTATCCACTCTCCCGCTTTGGGAGCGAGGTTCGGGTCCAGCAGCTCTCCCTTTTCAAGGGTGCGTTTGTCAAACACGACATTCCGGCTCCTCACAAGCTTGCCTGTTGCCTGGTCCCAAAGCCGATAGGCTTTGTGTCGTGTGCTGTACCCAACCATGACGTACTTCTTGGAACGTGCGTCCAGCTTGCCTCCACCTTCTCCCGACTGGATCTTCACCCATGCAGTTGATCCAGACACCTTCAAATGAGATGCGTTGGGTTTCTTTCCCGACCAAGCTTCTTGTGGGGTCTTCAGCTGCTTGTCTTGCTCCTTTCCATGCTTCAGCAAGGCGGTTGCTGGTGTGAGGTTCAAGAGGTAGCAAGCCGCTGTTGCTGCTTTAGCCCAAAAGCGAGGTGGGAGCTTGGCGTCGAAGAGCATGCTTCGCACCATGCCGAGTAGGATCTGGTTCATCCTCTCGGCAACGCCGTTGCTTTGGGGGTTGTAAGGGGTGGTTTGCTTCTGGCAGATGCCATGATGCTTGAGCCAAGGCTTGCATGCCTCGTACTCACCCCCGTTGTCACTTCCGAGCGTCTTCACTTTCTTGGAAAGTTGCCGCTCCACCATGGCGACGAACTCGAGGAGCTTCTCCTTGACCTCTCCCTTTGTTTTGAGGAAGTAGATCCACAACTTCTGGATGTGGTCGTCAATCAAGGTCAGGAAGTACTTGCTTCTTCCTTTAGACGGTGTGCGGAAGGGTCCACACACGTCATTGTGTATCAGCTCCAAGACATGTTGTGCTCGTTGACCTCCTATCCCAAACGGCTTTTTCTCTTCCTTCGCTTGGAGGTATGGTTCACACAATGTACACCCTTTGCCATGCTTCATGGTGCACGCTTCCATTCCGTGTACTACCTCTTGCTCTTGCATCTTTTGCAATGTGCTATTGGCCACGTGGCCAAATCGCCGATGCCATAGCTCAGCATCAGTGTCCTTGGTTGATGTGGCGGCCGCAGCGGTCGCCGGTGGTGCATCCTTTGGCTCCGGTACCACTGTCTTGGTGGCACATGCAAGTCCCTCATCTGACGCCTTGGTGACTTTGGTTTGAAGCACGTAGAGGCCGTCGACTCTTGGAACTTGAAGCATGAGATCGTCATTGGTGTACAAAATCTGGATGTCCTCATTTTTTAGGGCCACCGCTTCCTTCTTGGTGAACACCACTGTCACGTTGTTGTCAATGATTTGTGACACGGACAGCAAGCTGGCTGCGAAGGAGGGCATGTACACCACCTTTTGAAGGTTGACCGCTTTCTGCACACCGTTCACGTTGAACGTGATCACCTTGTCCCCTTCGCCCATGGCTTGGACGACGCCGCCATTTCCACACTTGATGCACATGACAGATTCGGCCATGGACACAAATCCATCCTTCTCTTTTGATGAGTGGTTGTTGGTGCCCGAGTCAAAGGCGAATACCCCGGGCCTAAGGATTGCTGCCCCCTTCATGGGCAGCTCCCAAGCCATCATGTTGGTGAGCTCATTCTTCTCCTTTCCACATTTGTTCCCGCCTTTTTTCTTGGGACTATGGCAGTCCCTAGCCTAGTGCCAAGCCTTGCCACAGTTGTGACAGTTGCCGGGCTTCTTGGAACTCTTCCTGCCACCATTGCCTTTCCCTCCACCGAGAGCTTGCACCTTGTCCACCAAAGCAAGAGGCATAGGCTGAAATGTTTGCCTCACTGCCACTGCGTCGCATGGACTCGTTGCGGACGTGTTTGGTGACAGCCTCACATGTCAGATCTGCCTCCTTCCAACCGCCAAATACAGTGATCAAGGACCCCTAGCTTTCTGGAAGCGCCATTAGAAACATCATGGCATGCATGTTGGAGTCGAGATTCCATTCCATTTGTTGGACCTCTTGCAGCACGTTGTCGAACGACTGAAAAAATGCGGGCATAGATTCTCCTTCGCTCACCCTCATTGACATCAACCTTTGGAAGATGAAGAGTCAGTTTGCTAGGGCGTTTGATTGATGCACGTGTGCGAGTTTTGCATAGGCCTCGGCAGCCAACGTGCATCCTGTGATGTGGAGTCAGTGTTGAGTCTTGTTGATGGACGTCACAAGAATGGCAAGAGCCATGTTGTTCTTCATCGTCCATGCAATAAGGTCAGCCGCATGAATCGTCACGGTCACATTGGCTGGTGCTATCTCGATCCCTTGTAGGATGTGGAGGTAGCCACGCACGTTCATGACAATCTCAAACTACCATTTCCACAAGGGAAAACCTGTCCCCGTCAATTTGGACATACCCGCCTCAAGGCGGGTTGAAGTTGGATCTGCCATTTCTTGCGTTTGCTTGTCTTCTCTTCTTTGCTGCTACTCTGCTTTGTTGAGGCCGAGGAGACTGATGAGGCTGCTGACTGCGACCGTTGTCAAAAGGTGCAGTTGATTCCGTTGCATACCCCTCCCGTCGATGATCGCCTAAGGCGATGGTGCCGTCCTGAGAGAACGGACTCGAGGTCGTACCACCTTCTAGAAAGGGATAGAGCTTAATCCCGTTGGGGCTCAAGGGTCGTGTCCAACATGGACAAAGCTGTTGCTCGTCCCCTAGTCCGCCACGTCAGCGCACCCTACCTGAAGAAGCCGATGGAGCCAATGGAGCAGATGGAGCCGTCCGATGGTCGTGTCCCTGTTGTATCTGTGCGCCCTGCAAGACCACGCGCTAGTCGGTCTTGGAAGCGTGCCTTAGAACCGAAGGGTTGTGGGCCCATAACCCTTTGTCAATGCGGCGGATGGCAACGATCTAGAAAACGGGTCCCCACATGGGAGGCCGCCAACCGCTCTTGGTATTGCAATCAAGATAACATATCACCTTCGAACGAGGGATCCACACTTTAGGTTTATTTGGTTTGCAACCTCACGAAGTCCGCATGTTGGTCTTTAGTGTCTACCTTTGGTTGGACACTCTGTGAGGAGTCTCAAAGGCAAGAACTGTAAATGGATGCATGCAAGGTACAGGCTTGTATACTTGCATAGCTTTGCTAAAGCTTCTGCTTGTAGTGGCTCCACTGGAGCCAAACCTCAACCTACAGTCCTACTTGGCGCGTCCTTAGACTGCCAAGTGTCATCCTCAAGGCAGGCTCCAGTAAGCTTCCTAGAAGCTTCCTGTCCCAATTTTGGCCACAAAGAAATTTGCGGCCGTCGCGGGGTTTGAGCCCGCGACCTCTCATTTCAGACTCCAGTGCCTATTCAACCAAGCCAAAAAGGTATGGTTCCTATGATGAGCCACAAGGCACATACCCATTAAGGGCAGTGTATTCCTGGCCCATCTCAGAACAGACCAAGGGGACATACTCCATAGAGCAGTGCATGCCTTGTCTGTATGTGTAGCTAGCGAGCTAGGCAGTGGAAAATGTTCATACTATTTCAACACTCACCACAGCAAGCGATGAACGACGCAGGGAGGGACTGAGTGTGAAAGAGGGAGAGAGGGAAAGCGATAAAGATAGAAGAGAAAGGAGAGCTAGATGGAGAGAGAGAGAGAGGGAGGGAGGGAGGGAGGGAGGGAGGGAGAGAGATATATGTATATATATATGTATATAGAAAGAGAGAGAGAGAGAGAGAGAGAGAGAGAGAGAGAGGGGGGGGG
>SZWC01009227.1:30292-42675 GCA_023375785.1 Penium margaritaceum | reverse complement strand
AAAAAAATTGAACATTCAAATCGTGGCGAGCCATGAATGCACTGGAAAACATTCCCAATTGTGGAGTTCATAGACTTGTGTGAATCTTGGACATAACAATTCCTTCCTGTTAAGTCATGACATACCAGTGTGCTACAAGAAGGTAAGCCAGCGTGTCTTAAACAGCCACACTGATTATTGACATTTCTGAGCTTGTGGTAAGACTCCCAGCTTTTATGCAACTCGTTGTGGTTCTGCAACATGATGGAGTAATCTGTGACTTTGCCTCATTTCCAGTCTCTGAGGATGTCTTTAACTTTGAGCTCTGTATCCTTTTTGATAGGTAGTGGTAGGAGCACCTTCCTATGAGGGGAGTTCTTGTCTCATTTAGTCTTGAGTCAGATGGCATGAAAAACTGGGTTGGTGGATACGCTTCCAGGCAAGAAACATTTGGCAACGTGTTTCCCCATCTCCTTGATGGTGAATGGGCCTAGCCATTTGGATTTCAATCGTGTGCAGTCCTTTCCACAAAACTTGATTCATTGAACATTGGATGCCGTTGGCCAACCAGTGACTGCCACCACATCTTTGGGTCTTTCGTGATTCATGTGCTGCAGTGATGTTGCCCAGAGATTGTATGTAACAGCAACCAAAGTTGTAACTCAAGAGTTAACTGTAAACATTTTCCTCTATATGGGTTTTTTCAAGGTGCCCATAATGTGTTCTGCCAGATTTCAGGAGTAAAACAGGATGTCCTCAATGTAGAAAACAGCAAAGATGCTGAGGCACGACAAAAACATTTTATTCATTTCCTCTATAAGAATCACCACGTGCTTTGTGATTCCAAAACAGCATGTCCTTGTCTGATATACCGATCTTTTCATACAAACTCTGGAGGTCCAATTTGGTATAGTTTCTTGCTTCTTGGAGTTTGTCAAAAACCCCGTCTGCTTGTGCGAGATGGTAGCGGTTTTTTGGTATAACTTTGTTCAGAACTTGTTATTCTATGCACATTCACAATGCACTGTTCTTCCTTTCTAAAAAAACCTCCAGGGCTGTTTATGGTGGCGTGGATAGATGGAGGAACCCCTGCTCAAGCACCTTGTCCAGCTGGCTTCATACTCACTCAGCTTGTGGCCTCTCATCCAATAGGTCCCCTTGATCTACAATCTGTTGCCTGGTCTCTGGTCCATTTACTGATCGATGCCACATTGCATGGGTAAATATTGAAGTAGTGTGTTGTCAACAATCCCTCCGAGTTCCTCAACTAGAATTGCAATCTTGTGGGCTAGGCGCTGTGTGATGGCCACAGCCACATTTTCTAGGCACCAACCGGTGGCAACGGCAACTCAAGGGAGACCGGTGCATACCTTCAAGTGCATGCAGAAGCAGAAAAACTTAGGGGAGCACGGGAACACTATTGTGGAAAAGAGGGAGAAAACTATTCTTCTAATTCAAGTGTCAACATGAAAGATTATATGTACATAGTGACACATCCTATGTGACTCAAGGTTGCTGAACCATGCATCGCTGTACATAGACCATGTATTAGAGTGATGGCATCAACATCACGTTATTCATCTTGCAAGCTTCCCAGCATACAAATAACCGCATCATTCTATGAGGTGCGGAGGAGCTATAGACACTTCCATACACCATGGTAGTATTCTTCTAGCAGCACCACAAGTGGTGATGATGGCTGCCTGAAGCGCCCTATACTGTAGTAGCACATCAGGTTACCATTCTGAAATACCCGTGGTCTTCGATGAGCCTTGACTCATTGAACAACCAGACACTCTTTGACCTCATTGGGTCTTCCGGGGATCGCGCATTTGTTCTTGGGGATGAATTAATGCCACCTGTTTTCCTCTAGATTTTTCCAACCTTTTGCCCTACATAATCTCCTCCATTCTTGATGGATCAACCCAGTTCTTGGGCCAATCTTTCAAATGTTTTATTTCATATTTTAAATCTATGGTCACATTTCATGTTCAAGAAAGCCTCAAGCCCTTGGCACTGTCTCTCTTACACTGTCCCACCTTCAGGAGTGATCCGTCCCCATTCTCTCTTGGTACTCTTGGAGGATGACAAAATTGCATGCAGACTCACATGAGTTGTGGACCACATGATATTCATTCCACTTCACTTGGTTCTCCCAAACTCGGCAAAAAGAATACTGGTCAAGGATATCCTCCACCTTGAACGCTTGCTCACCCTCAATGACCGCTTAAAGGGGAGGCTCAGAATTGCATCCAGAGAATTGTTGGGCCGGATCTTTGTATATCTTGAGCCTTGTCCTCTGCACTAACTGTGTTGCTCATTGCAATGAAACAAAAAATGTTTCTGAAGAGACATACCACTACCAACACCGCATTGTAACCTGCCTCTATTTTAGGCAAGCCAGGGAAAGTTTCCAAGGACATTTATACCATAACTGCTCAAGAATGGGTAAGGGTTTGAGACCAAAGGACATCATTCTCCACGCCTTGTGGCACTGCCACACATTGCAACTTTGGAAGGATTCAGCTACCTCCAACAACAAGGCGGGCCACCAAAAGAAGTCAGCCACCATCTTCAATGTCTTGTCAGTGAAGAAGTGATTGTTGTTCTTCTATGCCCCATGGCCACTGCTGTGGCTTGACGGACAGGTTGGGCATGCACTGCTCCCTTGGAGTCAGTCCCCCGAACCTTGTTCATGGTGCAAGTTCAAGCGAGACACCAGAAGTGTAGCGCAGTGGATAGCATGTTGGACTTAGGGACAACAGGTCCTGCCATTGAACCTTGATGTGCACAGGAAGGTTTTTGACCTTCCTGCACACGGGAAGTTTCTTAGACATTTCCCCATGCATGAGGAGAGTGCGCCATTTGGCGGTCAGTGGATGTGCCAATTGGCGGACTGGTGAGGTGGTGTGGAGTGACCACCCCAAAATTGCCACTACCCACATGCCTTAGAAGCCAGGCCTAGGACTATATGTACCAGGCTCATTCCTCATTTTAATTGCACAATCTGGCCTTAGGTCCTCCTCACAGAGTTGTCCAACTAAGGAAAAGTATAAAGAAGATACTGGTTGGTCTAAGCCCCATGAGTTAGTCTTTGACTAGCACCTCACGCAAAAGTGACCAAGTGTTAAGTGGACACAGTTGCTAGCAAGTGATTGCCAAGAACTGCTCAGTGTGAAACCGTGATCCTCAGGAAGATATCTTCTCCAAACTGAAATGCTAGGAGAAATCGGCAGGTGCTATTGTTGACAAAGGGTTATGGGCCCACACTGACCAGTTGTAAGGCACGCTTTGCTCAACTTTAGTACTCTCTTTCAGGTGAGCACATCAGCTCCATCAGCTCCATCTGCTTCATCAGCCGCAATGGCTGAACTTGCACCTAGCACACAGGGACCAAGGACAAGCTCTGCCCTTGGAGGCAAGACCTGGGTATGCTAGTGCGATCTGTCTTCTCTGCTTGCAGGCATACATCGGCTAGAGGGGGAAGCAACGGAACTGCAACTTTAAACTGGCAACAGACATTAGCTAACATCAGCCTACATTGGCCTCAACGTAGCAGAGACACAGATTGCAGAAAAGGGAAGCTAAAATGGCTGGCCCATCAGGAGCAGTGGGGGCTGCCGCAGGGCACTCCTCAAACACAACAGGGGTTGCTGCAGGGAAGCCCTCAAACTCAACAGTGGCTATCACAGATCAGACCACTGGAGCAACCGTGAGTGCTACCGCACTGCCGCAAGGTCTCGGATCTTTGGGAGGAATCCCGGTCTTTGAGGGGAACAACTTTCCGCTCTGGAGATGGCAGTTCGAATTGGCAATGAAAGTGCGCGGCTCCATCAAGCATTTGAAGACCTGACGTACACGGCAGTGTCCGAGTATGTGCAAAACGAGGCAATGCGCTGCAGCGGAAGTGAGGCTAACTTCTCAGCCTCTGCCGCATACTATGGTGGCCGCGGGAGCAAAGGGTCAGCCTCTGGTCAGAAAGGTGGCAGCAGAAGCGGTGGTGGTGGAGGCAACAATGGCGGCAAGGCTCCCAAGTGACAGGGCAACTGCCGCAACTGCGGCGAACCTGGGCACTCGGCAAGAGAGTGCAGGTCACAAAAGAGAGAAGATGGCGGAAGTGGTGGGAATAAAGGCAGCAAAAAGGGTGGCAAAGAAGCCATCAACACGATGGCACAGAGCACGCCTCTGGCAAAAGGATCTGCGCTGATCAGGCTGGGAGCTATCAGGCTCAACTCTTGCACCAATCATCACTCTAGCAACGACCAGGCTGGATTTGTCTCCATCGGCCCCACCGATTGGTGGTTCAGATGCGCAAACGGTAGCATTGTGAACTCAAAGGGCGTGGGAGACAAGCTGGTGAGCATCAGCCTCAATGGTGCAGAGAAGGATCTGCGGCTCTGTGACGTGGTCTACATGCCCTCCTTTGCGGCAAACCTCCTGTCCGTGTCAAAAATAACGGAAAATGACATGACGGTGGTGTTCACACAGAAGAATGCGGTCATCGTCAGGAACGAGGACATCAAGGTCCTCTACGCCAACAAAGATCTTGTGGCACAGGTTCCACGGGTTGACGGGCTCTACGTATTGCACACAATGGCTGCAAAGAGCTCGGGAGACAAGGGTCATGCGGGTGCAGCGGAGGCAGTGGTCTCAGGACCAACGCAGGAGAGCACACCAACAAAAACTGAAAAACTATCCTCTTCCGTAAAGGACGAAGACACTGATCTGTGGCATAGACGCTTTGGGCACATAACAGCACACTCCAAGTCATCCAACAACAACAGCTGGTCCGTGGCATGGATGGTTGCAAGAAGGATGCGGTTGGGTGTGGCAATGTGTGTGAACCTTGCCTCAAAGGCAAGACCAAGCGAACGCGCTTTGAGCACAGTGGTCGCCGCGCAGAATCAGCCCTTGACCTGATTCACACTGACGTGTGCGGACCCTTTTGTATAGCGTCAAATGGTGGTAGCAAGTATTTTCTGACCTTCATTGATGACCACAGCCGCAAGGTTTGGATCTTCTTCCTCAAAACAAGGGGAGAGGTCACAAAAAAGTTGCAGGAGTTTGTCGCCATGGTGGAGCGGCAGACTGGAAAGAAAGTCAAAGCAATGCGGAGCGACAACGGCGGAGAGTATGAGGCATGCAAAGGCTGGTTGTGGCAACATGGGATCAACCACCAGCCCACAACACCTTACACGCCGCAGAGCAATGGCGTTGCCGAACCGATGAATCAGACCATCCTCTGCATGGTGCGTAGCATGCTCTTTGGTGCAAAGCTTCCACCGCGGTTCTGGGCGGAAGTGGCAAGAACGGCATGCTATCTCGTCAACCTGACTCCTGCGGCTGCTCTGGGCAGGCGTGGAAAGAAAAAGGGCAAGCAACAGATGATGCCACAAGAAGCTTGGTCAGGGAAGAAGCCGGACGTATCACACCTGAAAGTATTCGGCAGCATCGCATGGGCAAAGGTCCAGGCGGGTGAGGGTGCCGGCAAGCTGGATGCAAGAGCGCAAAAGTGTGTTATAGTGGGGTATGAGATGGCCCACAAGACATACCGCTTGGGGACCTGGCAGGAAGAAGACTCATCACCAGCCGAGACGTAACCTTTGACGAGAGGAAACCAGGCAAGGAATAGATGCTTGATCCCACGCAAGCTCCAAAACAGGGAGAGTGGTTGGTACTGCTGGAGTCAGGAGATCAAGCTCCCAAAAACTGGCAAGTGGTGCCAGTGCGGCAGGCCGTGAAGAACAGTGGTGTGGCAGGGAAAGCAGTTGCGCAGGCTGACGCAGCGGCGAGCTCCGACACAGAGTTGGAGACGTCCGAGGCCTCTGAAACCAGCTCGGAGGCCAGTGGCTCTTCAAAAGAAGAAAACCTAACTTCAGGGCAGCCAGCAGCGCAGGAGCAACAGCATTGCAAAGATCCACCAGCAATGCAACGTCCCAGCACACGACAAAGAAAACAAACTCTAAAGTACGACACTGACAGCACAAGCTGGACTGGACTAAGCTGGTCCTGTTTGGCTCACGGGGAGCCACTCACTGTGGCACTGGCACTGAGGCACTGGCAAGGCCCGATGCGGCCAAGTGGAAGGAGGCGGTGGACAGCGAGCTCGCGTCCATCGTAGAAAATGGCACATGGGTGCTGGTGGACAGACTCGCTAACGCTCACGTGGTGGGCTCAAAGTGGGTGCTCAGGATGAAGCGGAAGCAAGATGATAGCATCGACAATTACAAGGCAAGGGTCATGGCAAAAGGATTCTCATGGTGCACAGGGTCTGAGTACGATGAGACCTTTGCACTGGTCGTCACGTTTTCCTCCATCAGGTCCCTGCTTGCCGTCACTGCCGCCAAAGACCTTGGGATCCACCAGATGGATGTGAAAACAGCCTTCCCTTATGGGAAGCTCGACAAGGAGGTGCTAATGGAGGTACCGGAAGGTGTCAAAGAACCCGAGGGTAAGGTGTGCAAGCTTGTGAAGGCGTTGTACGGGCTGAAACAGGCCCAACAGACCAGGTACAAGGAGATAGACAACTTCATGGTTGAGATCCCCTTCGCACATTGCAAGAATGACCTCAGCGTCTATGTGCGGGAGGACGAATGTGGCTTGCTGCTCGTGGCGTTGTACATGGACGATCTTATCATGTGTTCTTCCTCACAGGAGGCCCTTACGGACCTCAAGAAAAATCTGGCCAGCAGGTTTAAGATGGACATGGGACCTCTCGAGTACTACTTCGGGATTGTTGTTCACCGCAACCGCAATGCAGGCACCATTGAGCTCAACCAGACGAAGTACATCATGGAAATCTTGAAGCCCTACAACGTGGAAGAATGCAAACCCGTCAGCACCCCCATGCCCTCCGACTGCAAGCTCTCCTCCTCCATGTCACCAAGCAACGAGGGACACAGGCGGGAGATGCAAAACATTCCATACCAGTCCGCCGTTGGGAGCCTCATGTGTGCAATGGTGGGAACGTGACCTCACATTTCTTATGCAGTGGGTCAGGTGAGCAGGTTTGTGGCCAACCCTGGGCCAGAACATTGGCAAGCCGTGAAGCGGATTTTTTGCTACCTCAATAAGACGCGGCACGTCGGACTTTGTTTTGGAGGTCTAGAAGGATCCGAATCGCTGCGACTGAAATGCTACAGTGACGCGAACTGGGGAGGACGGATTGATGATAGGAAATCCACCTTGGGATTTGTCTGTCTTCTCAACGGTGGTGCGGTCTCGTGGGCAAGCAGGAAGCAGGACTGTGTCACGCTTTCTAGTGCTGAGGCGGAGTACATTGCACTCTCCAAAGTGTGCAAGGAAACACAGTGGCTTCGCAGTTTGCTTGATGAGTTCAAGGCACCACAAGAGGAAGCAACGGTCATCCGCATTGACAACCAAAGTGCCATCGCTATGGCAGAGGACGACATGGTCTCCCGGCGTACAAAGCACATCAAAATTCGGTATCACTACTCACGTGACCTTGTCATCAAGGGTTTTGTGGAACTGGAGCACGTTGCAACGAAGAAAATGCTTGCAGACTTCTTGACAAAGCCGCTAGACAGCGAGTTGCATGTTCCAAGTGCTCGAGGAGTCGGCATGGTGGATGCAAGAGATGAGAACTAAACACCAAGAAAGCTAACGTGGACAAGCACAACCCACAGCTACAGGTTCATGCGGAACAAAACTACCACAGCAGGTGGCCTGAGGTGCAAGGGAGATATTGTTGTTCTTCTATGCCCCATGGCCACTGCTATGGCTTGACGGACAGGTTGGGCATGCACTGCTCCCTTGGAGTAAGTCCCCCAAACCTTGTTTGTGGTGCAAGATTGCTTGCTTCCCCAAGATGATCCTGCACTTCTGCATACATTAGAAACTGTGCACCGGCTTCCCTTCATTTCTCCTTGCCACCGGTTGGTGCCCACACTGTTGAGTCTAGCACTCGGCACCCAGCTTAAGCTTAGTGTCAGAGGTACCCTTGGCTCACGGGTATAAACCTTTATGTGTCTACCTCTTCTGGACAGCATCGACCAGCACACATCTTACTTCTTTGTTACATCAGTGTCCAAGGCCAACCACACACTCTGATGATAAGGCGGTTCCTAGAGGAAGACATGTTGAGGAAGAGATATCACTGGATTCTAGGATGACTTCCAGCAGAACATTTGAACTGGCCTCCCCATGTGACGTACAAGGCAAATCAGTACTAGTAATAAACTTGCTGAATCTGCTTACCAACATGCAAGGGAAGACAGATCTTATGGCTAAGTTTAATGTTTATCTCAATGGTGATCTAGGAAAGAATCCTTTGCCTCTCATGAATTGTGCTTCCCCTACGGCAATGGCTTCAAGGATGATGCCGTACTTTGATGCTTATGGAAGTCGTAAAAAATGACCTGCTGGAGACACGCAAAAGCAACAACGTTTTTGGATTTTTGCGTATAGGAGGTTCACCCCAGTAGCCAAGATTCATCTCGTGGCTTCTGGTGTCAAGCGAGACACCAGAAGTGTAGCGCAACGGATAGCATGTTGGACTTAGGGACAACAGGTCCCGCGATCGAGTTGAAGTGCGAAGGAAGGTTTTTGACCTTCCTCCACATGGGAAGTTTCTTAGACATTTCCCCATGCAAGAGGAGCGTGTGCCACTTGGCAGTCAGTGGATGCGCCAATTGGCGGGCTGGTGAGGTGGTGTGGAGTGACCACCCCAAAAGTGCCACTATCCACACACCTTAGAAGCCAGGCCTAGGACTATGTGTACCAGGCTCATTCTTCATTCTAATTACACAATCTGGCCTTAGATGCTCCTCACAGAGTTTTCCAACTTAGGAACAGTATAAAGAAGACACTGGTTGGTCTAAGCCCCAACAGTTAGTCTTTGACTAGCACCTCGCGCGAAAGTGACCAAGTGTTAAGTGGACACAGTTGCTAGCAAGTGATTGCCTAGGAACTGCTCAGTGTGGAACCGTGATCCTGAGGGTGATATCTTCTCCTNACCTTAGAAGCCAGGCCTAGGACTTTATGTACCAGGCTCATTCTTCATTCTATTTACACAATCTGGCCTTAGATTCTCCTCACAGAGTTTTCCAACTGAGGAACAGTATAAAGAAGACACTGGTTGGTCTAAGCCCCAACAGTTAGTCTTTGACTAGCACCTCGCGCGAAAGTGACCAAGTGTTAAGTGGACACAGTTGCTAGCAAGTGATTGCCTAGGAACTGCTCAGTGTGGAACCGTGATCCTGAGGGTGATATATTCTCCTAGCTGAAATGCTAGGAGCGGACGGTAGGTGCTATTGTGTTGGCCCTGTTTTCTATTCCGTTTGCCTCAGGCCGGTTGACAGTGACCACTCCAGCCACTATCATGGCATTCCTCCAGAATCAGCTGCTAAAGCCCGGGCACTATGGGAACCACTACCTGTTTTGTACCTTGCCATCACGAATATTCCACCTAAAACAAAGATCTATGAGCTTAATACTTCCCATGCTCCTTGTACCCCTCGGTGAGGTTTTCACAATGAATGTTTCCTCGTGGATGGTGATGGATGGAACCTTTAAAATCAGGTCTGGTCAATCTAGAGTGCAATTTCTGGATTGATTGAACCAGCCGGTATATTGTTACATATTTGAATCGGGAATGATTTTTCTCCACCAAACGTGCTTGTTATTGGCTCAGATTTCCCTACGTCCTGAAGTACTTCATTATATTGTGGTCAGCATAGACTATGCCTTTCTACAACTTGCAGTAGCCCTGCCAATTATTCAAGGCAGAAACCATGAAAATCATATCCTTGTTTTGGGTAGTGTGTTTCAGCAAAGCTCCATGCATCTGGTGCAAGTCATAGGGTACCAGCTGAAAACGGTTGCCATACAGATACCATAAATCCACCAGGTCCAATGCATCTTGGCTGATGGCCAAGTAGAAGGCCAGCACAAAGATCAGAGCCATTTTATGATTCTCAAGGGACTTTCTTTTATTCAATACCTAACCTCACTGACATACTTTGCAGGTGAGGTTTGTGATTTGCACTAACACTCAGGTTTGTGAACGTGTGGAAGTAGCTTAAAAAAACAAGGAGCACATGCACACTGTGCAAAATACACAACTTCAGCCTCTTTTGTGAGGCCAACACATCACGCAAGTCTAGGACAATCTATACATCACAATAATCTTTCCATGGAATTCAACCATCGCCACCACTAACTCACATGTAAAGCAATTTCAAAGGAAACCATCTTTGTGAAAAACTTCAAGCACCTTCCTCACATGCTCTTCATGATCGTCCACTAACCTGCTCTGCACCAAGATGGTGTCACTGTACACCACCATGAATTAATCAGAGTATGTTTAGGAGATGTTTTTCATTGCTACCATAGAAGTGGCCGACACACTGGTCAACCCAAAGGTCATTACTAAAAGAATTGTGGCGTCCGTGACGGGGATGGAAGACGTTCCTTTCCACATCATCTGCTCCAATCCTGATATGAATTTAGGTGAATCAGAGGTTGATCTTTGGCAAGAAGTGAGCCATATGAAGCTGATTGAAGAGTTCCTTGGCATGTGGAAGTTAGCACCCGTGGCTCATTGTCAAATCCTTCAACTTGTGGTGGTCCACACACATTCGCATCTCCCCAATCATTTTTCTACACAAAAAGAACAAGTGTAGCACATAAAGAGGCAAAGGGGCAGATGAAGCCCTGCTTCGTCATCAAATTAATCTGCTTCTTGAGTTCCTTCAGCTTCACATCGCTTGTGTGGTACATTGCACATAAAATCATGTGTGCTCCAGGTTTGAGGATGATATGATTTGCATGTCCCATGTCAGTGGCAGACCCGCCAGGAAGATGTTAAGGAACACGTCCTCAAATTCTGTACAGATTTTTCAAAACCACTGAGGAATCATGGAAAACTTGCCTTGGGACATCAGCTTCTCAGGAGTTTCCCCACACATTATGTTAGGCACCGCATGCTCTTGTCTGTCAAAGTCTTCCACCATGTCTCACACAAACACTAATGAATCTGCTCCTTCTATCAAACTGCTTTCTTTACCTGAAAATTCCAGCATCAAAGGCCTTGATTCCTCATTATAAGCATGCTTTTAGGCACCGACTGTTGCGATCCTTTCTCCCTATAGGCATCCTCCTCTACAACCTCTTCTCAGGTCAACATAGTCAGGGATACTTCTTATCTCCGAGCTTGATGGAGACATTGCATGCCTCTGAGCTGGTAACTTGGTTGTACTTTTGGCGGAATTCGGGATTGAGGATCACATCATAGACCTTCATTGGACACACTGAGTACACTGCAAAGCTTCCCCACATGAATAAAGAGGGGTTGGGCCAGGTGCTCTATTTCAATCATGCCTTCCACTTGGTTAGCAATCCGCCTCTTGCTCATGAGTGCAAGGCCACACTTCCAAGCACACTCTATGCTCATGATATATGGTTCATGCAACAATCCAGCAGAATTACCACCTTCCCCTTGACGCCTCTTCCTTATACCTACAGGAGAAGTGTGTGCGTCTCTTCCTCATATTCCAAATTTCATGCTCTGACCTTGGAACCCTGCAATTTCCTGAAAGGCATTCTGATGGGAGGTACAGTTGTGGTTTGGGGTGAGAGGAGCCAGGAGTAACACAATCTAATCCCGGCTCTCCTTGTTTTCTGACTCTTTGGTTACTCTCTTTTCTTCCTTCGTGTCTTGCTTCCCCTTCCCTTGCCTCTTGCCCCTGCTGTCACCCTTCGCTGGACTCAAGAAATCAACCGCAACGTAGCAAAGCGTGCATTAGTTGAAGCAATTCAATTGCTGCAATACTCTAGTCTCCATGGGCATGCTACCCCTCTTAGCCCTCTTGTCACTGCTGATGTCAGCTGCTGATGAAGTGGAAGGCTGCAGCGTTGCGGAAACGAGGAGGTGAGGACGGGATCAGGGTGAACCAGGCAATGTTACCTGAGGTTCTGATACCATGTCAGAAGAATGGAGCGAGTGGCAGGAGCGACGGTAGAAGCAGGAGGAAGCAGAGAGATGTGTCATTCATGAAGATGATGACTTCACCGAGGAGTGGTGCATAGAGTTAGCTGCAGAAGGCACAGAGAGGAGTCTCCTGTGGCGTAAGTGGAAATTCAGGATGGTGAAGATAGACAGATAGATAACAAGAGAATTCTTGGGACAAGGTTGAAGGTGCAAGTGATGTGCTGGGGGGAGGTGAGCGAGTGATCAAGGGAGATGAAGCGAGGCCATACACAGTCGAGGGTTGAGAGTGGATAGCAAAGGAGGATGAAGCAAAGAGCAAGCAGAGTGGAGACACGGCGGCAAAGCCGCAGAACCAAAGGCAAACAGGATGAAGAGAACTGTTCTGGGTTAAACTCTGAGGGTATGGGCATCCTTGCTATATACAAGCAGAACAGGAAAAAGCAGTGTGATAACG
>SZWC01009227.1:15199-27661 GCA_023375785.1 Penium margaritaceum | reverse complement strand
GAATTCTTGGGACAAGGTTGAAGGTGCAAGTGATGTGCTGGGGGGAGGTGAGCGAGTGATCAAGGGAGATGAAGCGAGGCCATACACAGTCGAGGGTTGAGAGTGGATAGCAAAGGAGGATGAAGCAAAGAGCAAGCAGAGTGGAGACACGGCGGCAAAGCCGCAGAACCAAAGGCAAACAGGATGAAGAGAACTGTTCTGGGTTAAACTCTGAGGGTATGGGCATCCTTGCTATATACAAGCAGAACAGGAAAAAGCAGTGTGATAACGGCTTCTGCGCTAGCTGGATGCGTGTGACAGATGTCACTTTATTAGAGGAGCCCCTGACTATCGGTTTAACGGTCCTAGAGCGAGGAGCCGTTTGTCAAGGGAGGTTCTGGCCAGGTCCTGACCTCTTATTCCTGTCTGTCATTTTCCGACAGAGTCTGAGAAACTCTTGGCTTGGAGACATTTTCCTGACGGACATGCCTGCAACCTTTGAAGTAAATGGAATGATTTCAATTGCCACCTCATACTACTCCAACCTATTTACCCTTACCCAACAACGGAATTTACCTCTTGAACTTCTGCCTCTTCCCAGACTGCCAGATCACCTCCTTGAAGCCCTCTTAGCTCCTATAACATTGGATGAAATTCAAGAGGCAATCAGCTTGCTTCCAAGCAACAAGTGCCCCGGCCCGGATCATCTGCCAGAAGAAATCTAGAAAGCAGTGCTACAGCACACACCAGAGGCTCTCTTAGCCTATTTCAACCTCTTTCTCATCAACCCAGATGCTCACCCAGGATTCACCAAATCTATCACCTGTCTTTCATATAAAGCAGACGACCCTAGCCTGATGAAGCACTACCAACCAATCTCCCTACTAGACAAAGACTACAAGACTCTTACCAGAATCCCAGCTGCCCGACTTAGGCACAATCTACTACACATCCTAAGCCTATAACAAACCGTCTTCGTTCAGGAAAGAATATCAAAGATGCCTTTAACAGCATATATGACCTCCAGCACTGGGCCAGAACAACAACCTCATATCTAGACTTTCTCCTTGCAGAATTTGAAAAGGCACACTTGGTCGCCAAAATCTCTATCAAACAATGGAACACATGGGTTTCCGGGCCACCTTCACCACATGGATCCTAGACACCCTCAACAATGAAAACACCCGTTTCTTGATCAGTGCTCACCTCACTCCCCAAATCCGGACTCTCACAGGTGTCTGACAGGGTTCTCCCATTGCACACCTCATATTCATCATAAAAATGGAATCTTTCAAACACCTATTCAAGAGTCATGTCCCATGCAAAATCAATTCCCTCCCATCCCGCCCCAACATGATGCCTATGTGTTACTTCCCACACATATACGAGCCCCTAAACTTCACAAGCGGTAATTTCTATCCTTACATTCATTGCCCGTAGTGCATCGACCTCACAAGTTTTACACCATTTAGACGAGGTCATTCAGGCCACCTGCCCCAACCTCCGGTATTCTGCTTCCAAAGGTTTTGACACATTTGACAACTTACCAGAAGGGTCAAAAAAAGTCTCAAAAACCTTATCAATGTTTTGATAATGTTTGGTTAGCTTCTCAACAGCGCTAGATTTTTACAAAACTTTACTTTGATGTTCTCAAAACCTCGTAACTTCTCCGTTAACATTTCTTGAAGCGGCCACTCATGAGGTGGGGTCGTACATTCCGCTCAACTCAAGCACCCAAGACCCCACATATGCCTCATTGTATACATGCAATCGACTTGTTCGACACGTGTCATCATAGTACACTTGCTGCTTCATAGAAATTATCTATTTGTCCGACTTCCATTAATTGTCTTCTGCTCTGCACCTCATCCCTGTAAAAACTACCCATGTTCCGAGTAACAATTGGTATCACAGCATAGCGGCACCGGAGGAGCAGTCGGCACGTTGACTACAAGGTGAAAACTGTGCACAAGTATTTAGCGCATCTCCACCATTCAGAATTCCACAAAACTCACAAACAAGTAGCAGTAACCAGGAAAGCCTCCAACGATGGAGGATCAGTAGCACGTGATCAGCGACCAGGCAAACCATGCAGCAGCCGCAAATTTCATGACTAATGGGAAGAACCTACAACCTCAATGGCCAACCCGGTGTTGGAGCCCTCGGGCTCGACAAACCCTTCACCCCCACCGGTGTCCCCAGGGTTGATACATGGCACGATTGGTGGCAGGAAGCAACCAGCTCATGTTATTGAGGACCTGTATCAAAGCTTGTTGGGACTTGAGAGCCTCAACACCTACCTTCTCTAACAACACAATGTGGCAATGGCTACAAAATGCACCTGAGAGGGAAGCCGTACACAACGGCAGAGACGTATTCAACTCTCAAGCAAGCCCCAAATCTGACCAGCCCTTCCTGAGCTGTTCAATGCTGCAAACTCCAAAGGACTGATGGTCCGGATGTGGCTGACGAGTTTGGAAGTTTTCTTTACCACTACTCGGGTCAACAACCAAAAGAAATCAACTTTGTGGCCTTGCTTTTGTGTGTCACCGCTTGAAGTTGGTGATCCAATCCAAAGAGCATCCAACAGCAAAACGAGATCAGTGAAGCTAAATCAACGACTCATGAGACTGTTCTCACATCGCCTAGGGCACGTTTTCTTCATCTCAGCAGATCAGTCGGACGTGGCATGACTCTTTGACTCCACCAGAAGATAGGATGGAATTTACGGACGCCATACATGCATGCTTTGGATAAATGAATGAGAATTTGATGCACAGGACAGGTTTCCATACATGCGGTAATAATGTAGCATGGCATAGTACATGTAGTGTTTCTAAGAAATCATCTCCGCCAGAGACCTCGCCCCCATGGAACCATGTTTCTACTACAACATTGGCCTCAAATGTGACATTCAGTAAGCAATCGCCATATTTGGCATCCAAGACGACCATCTCTTAATGATTACAATAGCAAATGTTACATTGTCGTCGGCACTGTCAATGCCGACTACAATGCTCGGATGGAGGAATCCAACAGCTGGTGACTCCAAGGCCAGAATTCATATTGTTAGCAAGGAAAATCGTACTCCACCAAAACCTCCTCTCTACTGGAGATTGACACCATTGATCAATGCAATCAATGGTTGTGCTGGACTTGAGGGACTCTAGGGCACATCTCGTGCAACCATTGGAAGGTACAGCAACAGTCCAAATCGAGGAGGAAGTTGTGGAGGAAAAATCAGGGGTCAGGAAACGGCAAAGGGCAGGAGTAGGCGGCGCAACCCATATGCGGTCCAAAAACTATGTGTCTATTGGTCACCCATCTAAGTGGCTCTCTTCACAGCAGAAGAGGGCTCCTCAAATCTTAAAATTAAATGAGGGGTACAAGGAAACCTAGTCGGTGATGCTGCTAGGGATACAACCAAGGAGTTGTCAAGGTCACAAAACTGTACCGGCATATTGGATGGAGGACCTTCTCATAGCTTTGTTAGAAAGGACATGGTTCAAAGGATTCGTTTGCATACCAAAATTGTCGTATTTGAAGAAAAATTGCAACAGCCGACTCCAGATCTCTCACCTTTGCAAACCTTTCCAATTGTAAAATCAGATATCTGCACAAAAAAAACATTTTGAATAACTTGTCAAACGAGCGCGTACAAAATCATCCTTGGATAAAATTCCCTGTACCAACACAATCCGCATGTAGACTTGAGCAGTGGAGCAGTCTATATCAACATCAGTGGATGGAAGTGTCACATGCTTCTGATGAAGCAACCCACAACCAGTGTTGATCGTGTTGTCTGTTGTAGGGCCCCTACAGCGGCAACGGTACAGCAACAAACATTGATACTACATCGCGGCGATGTAGCACGCGTGGGGGCACCTGGGGCAACCGACCAACAGCTCTGGTTGAGCAAAGAGTGGGAGTTTTCCACGCACAGAAATGGCTCAGAACCGGCCAGGATCAGCACTTCGATGTATTTTTTACTATGGATGTGACCATGAACCATCACCAAGTCATATGGGATGGTCACATGATCATTTTGCCAGATTCTCTGTACCATGTGAGGCCACATGGGATGATATTGCATTGAAAAATCAGATGTACCCGTACAGCAGGCCTACCACCAATTTTGGCAGTTCAAGCTGAGGTGCCTAAATTCATGTCTCATGACAGGTGGATGAACCTGCATGTTTGATATCTCCAATGTTGACAGGTGGATTGCTGACTTGCCATGCGATACGAGAGGGACTGGGAGGAGGGGAAGGGAGCAGGTACATCCCGTTCCTCGTCATTCTTGCTTCCATTTGGCTCCGGTGTTCTGTGGCTCGCTCCTTGCAAGTCTCAGAGGACTGTCCTCTTAGCAGCCAGTGCCCAACACTTAGTCCATAGCATCCTCCCACCATGGCTTCTGCTGCTACAACCGAGTGTAGTGCAGCCGCTTTCACTGCCAACACTGTAAACCGGCAATCTTCCGGTGTAGCCCCTGGCCTCTTCGACGCATCGAAGTGGAACCCGCCAGGAAAGTGCCCTCTCACCCGTGACCACCTTACAAAATATCTGTCAAAGTACTAAGAGAAGTGGCCAACAACAACCAAGAAAGCAAGATTCAAGTGCAGAGCTTGTGACAAGTGTGTGTCCGTGGCGTGCAATTGCATCTGTGGGCACTTCGATGAGAACAACAAAGATATGAAAACGTGCCCGCACCCTCCGCCAACGTGCAAGGACGCACTTGGTCTTCAACCCCAGCCACCTCCTCTTGCTGGCTGGCTGCCATACAGTGTGCAACTGTACAAGGATGAGGGTGAGGATTGGGGAATAAAGGACAAGGATTTCCCATGAATGAAGCTTTCGGAGCAGCGGGAGAGGGATTAGCAGGCTGCACTTGGGGGCATACGGATTGAGGCTGAAGTGAGGATAAGGAGGGTGGTGGGGCATCAACAGGAGGGAATAGTACAGCACTGTTCAGAACACCAGACACTACCACACTTGAGGGTGGGGTCCCACTGTTTGATGTGACAAAGGCAGCTTCATTCGGACACTCCACCATCATTGAGCACACAGACCGGGCTAGTAATGTGAACTATCAGCTTTCCATTCTGAAAATCATGGCCATTTTTGCTGCTCCTATCTCTTTTTGCCGTGAGCCTGTGTTGCTGAAATTCGTAAAAAAAGGGAAAGAAAACCACAAACAGTTTTTGAATACCAAGCCAGAAAACTTTGCAGCAAGAACTGCTTCCAAAGATGGACAAGGAATTGGAAGAGCTTTATGCTCCTCTGAAACAGGGATGGATCATAGACCAGACTAGTCTCACTGTGGACGAGTGGTCTGACTTGCAGGTCAGGCCAATACACAATGTCATGGCATGCAATGCTATGGTGTCTGTCTACATCTTCTCTCGAGGTGCATTGGGTCTCACCCAAGATGCAGACCACATAGCCTCATTGATAGAGGTTGTTTTTGAGGCTGTGGCTGAGGAGGTTGTTGTGTCCATCATCTGTGATAACACGTCTGTGAACAAGAAGGCATTCCAAGATGTTTTCGTGAAATACCCAAAGTTTTTCTTCCAGGACTGATGTGCTCACAATGTTGATCTTGTGATGAAAGACATTCGGAAGAGCACATGGGGTGCGAGCATGATTGGTAGGTGTGAGAAGATCATCTCCTTCTGGCGGAACAATGCCATGCCCTGCACTTGGCTGAAGGAACGGACAGGTGGCAAGGTTCTGATGGTTCTGAGGTTTGTCCATGGTGGAATGGCTGTTGGAGGTGAGAACAGACTTGGAAACTTTGGTGAGCAGTGACAGCTAGAAGAAGTTTGGTTCGAAGCGAGAAGCAGGGTTCAGGTTCAGGAAGAGAGAGGTTAGGCGCGTCATCAGGAGAAAGGTGTTTTGGGTACAAGTGCAGCAGATGCGGGACTTGCTTGAGTCACTAGTGCAGCAGCTGAGGGCTGCAGACAGACCTGGTGGTGGGGCTGGGGAGATTTACGAGGTGTTATTGGACTGTACAGAGGAGGTCAGAGCACTGGGCGTGAGGAAAGCCAAGAACGGATGCAAAGTGGCACAGACACATGTGACCTTTGCTCTTGAGCAGCTGGAGCATCATTGGACCAAGGACATGGCCTGCCCCCTGTATGCCGCAGCAAGTTGCCTGCACCCCAAGAATTTCGGCAATGACTTGTCAACATGCTCAACCACCATGCAGGCTTTGATGCTATGGTTGATGCTTTGGTGCCAGATGCAAAGCACGAGGACATCATGCAGAAGATTTTTGTTTTCCAAAAGCGCCAGTTCATGCTTGAGGCCAACCCTCTCATCACTCCTCGGAAGAATACTAAAGCTTATGCTGTAGTGGCCAAAGTGAAGTGTAGGACAATGACAGCTATTGAGTGGCACGTGAACCCCATGAGCTACTTTCCTGTGCTCCGAGACCTTAGAATCAAAGTGTTATCTCTATCCTGTTTTGCCTCTAAATGCAAGCATATGTTTTCAATGCACGGGCTCATACACACAGCCAGGAGAAACTGCCTCAATATCACAACACTGGAGCTCCTTGTGGGCTACAATTTCCGCCTCCAGAAGCGCTGTGGGCGCACAGGATGGAGGGCTGCATCAGAGCTTGCAATGGCAGTAGTAGAATCTGAGGCCGAGGGGGAGGGTAGTGAGGATGATGGGGAGATTGTGGATGAAGAGGCTGAGCTGCTGAGTGATCCTGAGAGTGATGGTGACAGCAACGACGAGGAGGGAGAGGATGAGGTGGAGCAAGTGGCAGCAGATGGAGAGGATGATGATGTTGTGGAGGTGCTGGCTAGTGTCAGGCGCATGAGTGAGTTGCATGGCTTGCCATATGCACACACATTCCACGTCCGTGAACAGGAGAATGTGTAGAATACAACTGAGGGTAGTGATGAAGGGGAGGGTGGGGAGGGTGGGGAGGGTGGAGCATGTTAAGCAGGAGATGAGGAGGAGGAACCTGAGAAGGAGCCTTCTAGATCTGCTACAGGGGAAGGAACTACTCCAGCAGTGACTACCACCCCAGCATCAACTGTTGACAATGCATCTGGTGCATGTGGTACAGCTGGTGGTTGTGGCAACCAGCCTAGCAAGCATGATGCAGGGGCAGCAGGAGGATTACCAGCTCCAGCAAAGGGATCCAAGCGTGTGCAGCGTCCTAGGAAGTAGACCTAGGAAAGAACTGCTTAGGATGGACTAGGCAATCATGTAATGTGTTGTCTCAGCTGCATTTTACTGAAAATGATTTATACCTTCATAATTCAGTCAACTACGTTTCAGCTCTTCTTTTGCATCGTTTCTTTCATGCAGTGAATGGTACAGACATGTTTGACTAAGTGCTGAAAACTGCAGGATAAGAGTTCAGTGTTCAATGTGTAGAAATCTGACTAGGTATTTAAAATTCACTACGTGTAAAACGTTTAGCATGTGGAAATTTATGTAAGTATTGAAAATTGAATGTCAAAAAACTGTTCAATTTCATGTTATGGAGTATTTCTTGGAAAAGCAGGTTCTGATTCTGTCTTTTTGGAGGTGAAAGGCCCTGAAAACTGACCCCCTCCCCAAGGGGGTCACTCCGTGGTACCCCCCCCTCCCCCTGACTACATCGATGTGTCTTTGTTACACCGATGTTTGTTGTAGCGTGGTAGCAAAGTCAAAACTGCCCACAACACAGCGGTGGTTCTAGGAAGCAGCACAGGTGGAAACAACAAAGGAAGTTGCAACAGTTGTAAAACGCTAGCTGATATCACTGGGTGNTTTCATGTTATGGAGTATTTCTTGGAAAAGCAGGTTCTGATTCTGTCTTTTTGGAGGTGAAAGGCCCTGAAAACTGACCCCCTCCCCAAGGGGGTCACTCCGTGGTACCCCCCCCTCCCCCTGACTACATCGATGTGTCTTTGTTACACCGATGTTTGTTGTAGCGTGGTAGCAAAGTCAAAACTGCCCACAACACAGCGGTGGTTCTAGGAAGCAGCACAGGTGGAAACAACAAAGGAAGTTGCAACAGTTGTAAAACGCTAGCTGATATCACTGGGTGCGGCCAAAAGATATTTGTGACACAGAGCACAGGCGTGGCTAGTCCAAATGGAACGAAGATAATGGAAGAAATCACAGTAGTAGATACCACCACATCGGCATCGGGATTGGCAATAGTTTCTGAGGGTTGTGCACTCCTTGTTGCAAAATTCAAATGGGTTTTCCTCCATGAACTGCTCCAAGAATCATCTGCAGCGAAGCGTCAGCCACCAAATAGACTTGCAGCCAGCCATTGGCCAACGATCAAAGAGACATATCGGATGAGAAATCACGAGCTCCTTGAAGTCAAAAGTCAGCTAGAAGAGATTCTTAGTAAAGGGGGCATCATGCCATCCACGTCACCCTACGCGGCACCTATACCTTTTGTAAAACTTTCAAGCGGCAAGATGCATATGTGCATGGATTATCAAGCATTGAACAACATCACCATAAAGAACCGCTATTCAATTTCTGCAAGTAGATGAACCTTTTGACGAAGTATACATGGGCACAAATTTCCACCAAAATTGACTTGCGTAGCGGCTATCATCATATCCATGTATCTGATGAGGACATCAAGAAGATGGCATTCGCATAAGATATGTGCACTTTGAGTTCACAGTTACGCTTTTTGGACTCACAAATTCCCCTGCGACATTCATGGCATAAATGATCAATATCTTGAGGCTATACCTCAACTTCTTCATGGTTGTGTATCTCGATGATGCTCCTGTGTACAAACCCACTCCAGAGGAGCATAATGGACACCTCAGAAACGTTCTCAAGATTTCACATGTAGAGAAATTATACCAAAAAAAATCAAAGTGTGAATTTGGTTGTCATCTGATCGAGTCTCTAGTTGCATCATTCGCTATGGACAGATCACCAAGACCCAAAGAAAGTGGAGGTGGTTGCTGATTGACCAACACCGACCAACATTCATTACGAACAGGTGTTCTCGGGATTTTGTGGAATGCTTCCATCGACTCTTAAGGAATACGTCCACGTGTAGGTGCCTCTCTCTGATCTCAACCCAAAAACCACTGAATAGAGTTGGAAAGACACCCAAGCACTCTGACTTGGGAAACTCTTTGAAATGTACTCTGACTTTGTCAGCAGCCCTACAATTGGTGTATCTAACTCTAGACTACATCATGGCTAACAACGCGTCTGATCAAGCAATCGGAGCCGTTCTTCTGTAAGAAAACGGTGTTGGGGAACAGCCAATCACGTACATGGCATAAAACCTGGTTTCCCAGAACGAACCAAGCGGTGTAAGAAAATGAATGCTAGCAGTTGTGCACGCGTTCAAGGCATGACAGTGTTATTTGGAATGCTGACAACATATCTTCCGCACCGACCATGATGGAATCAAATATCTCAAGACACCCAATTCTCAGTTTGGACAAACTCAATGGATGGAGTTCCTTCATTCCAAATTTGACTTTGATATCGAGTACCCATATGGAAAAACAAATCCAGCAGATGCTCTTATTCAGAAACAAAATTTAATGGCTGAGATGTACACATCTCTCATCCAACAAGACCCATACATCGCGAGTCAGTTTGCGAAGGGCTACGAACAGTTTGGCGGGTATGACAAGACCAAGGTTTCATTCAGCAAACCCTACCAATGACAACAATTCACTAGCCAAGTCTTTGAACCACCCAATAAAGAGCTACAAAAGATGTTATTCAAAGAGTGCCAGGACACAAGTCCATGTGGACACTTCAATGAGGATTAGAATTCCTGCGGTCGACATGTCGGTGCTGCGATGACGTGTCCGCAGGAATACTACTAGCAGGAATACTACTCTGGTTATGGAGTCCTACCAGGCACAAAGGTTTTGTAAGCCATTTGAATGGGATGCAAGTTAGGCGGTTGAAAATTTGCTGTCCAATCAGTGCGGTACACCTTGCATAAGGTGCAGAGGATTTATTTGAGCGTCTGATTGATATGCTCAATTTAGTTGTTGGTTCCTGCATTCCAACCAGAATGGAGTCCTACCAGGATTAGAATTCCTGCGGTCGACTGGTACGACTCCATAACCAGAGTAGTATTCCTGCGGTCGACTTCCACCGACAGGTCTTCTCCATCGTCTTGTAGGAAACAAGCAAGAACCCCGCGAGGACATAAGCTGCTATGAAATGGGTAGAGGGTCGTCATCGCAGCACTGACATGTTGATCACTTGTGATTGCATCCTACTGAGCTCTGCAAAGATCAAACTTTGTGACCAAGACATTGCAAAGATTGAACCCCGATGATCCTGTCCATTTGAGATCAAGCAAAAACAAACACCAGTTGTCACCGGACTTCGCCTACCAGATAGCAAGGCAATCAACCTTGTCTTCACGTGAGCAAGCTCAAGGACTACCGGGAATCCATGTTGTGATGTGAGTCGTCCTATCTATTTTTGCAGCTTGTTTTGACCACTCCTCCTTGTCCATGCTCATGCACATCCATGATGCAGACCCAGCGGGCGCCAGAGCAGCGACGCGTGGTGGCTCCACCCACCAATAGCTAACAAACATTTTCCAGGACGTGCCACGTGCTTGCTGGGGTGCTCTACAATTCTTCTGCAGTTGCTAGAGTGTTCTTGGTGGACTGGCTCTCAAGCCCAACATCATGCATGTTCTTTCATTTTCTGTCCACCAATCAATGCTGGACTTGTGCATGTAACCAGTCGTAGCGTCCGGCTTGAGATTTCTCATGGTATTAGAGCAGCGAGACCTCTCTTTCTGAGCTATGCCACAGAGACGGAGTACCAGCAACAGAAGTGAGAGTCACCGCTAATGTCGTATCCTTGGACCCATCGTAGCCAACGTTAGTAACAGGAGTGTCACCATGCAATCTCCACCACCATAGCAAGAGGAGCTACGCCAGTGACGAGCTCCAGTAGCCACGCTGGGCAGCAGCAGCACCATCAGGTTGCAGCAGCAGACGTGTCTGGCTACCAGCCTGTACACGAAAAAATAAGAGGAGAAGCAGCTTGCAACAATAGCTTGCAACAGCGGCTGGGAGCAGCGGCAGCACGTAGCGGCAATAGCAGCTTGCACCAGCGGCAGCATCAGTGGCCGCAAGCAGCAACAACAGCACAACAGGAATGGCACAAGCATGAATAATTCATTACTTCATTGTAGCTGTTGTGGCGACAGAAACAGTAGTATCAGCGGCAGCAGTAGCACTATAGTAGTGGCAGTGGTTACTGCAGGGAAGTAGTAGTGGCGGTGCCCATAACAACAGCAAACCTGCCGTAGCAACAATAGCGGGCTTGCGCAGCTTTGTAGCTGTATAGAAATTACACAGCATTGCATAACAGCTGTGTCGGCCTGCACAGCCCTTGCACAACTGTGAGTACGGGGTGACATAATCACCCCCCAGTGGTCATGCGGAGTCCGCGTGACTCCAACAAAATAAAAAAACAATGTTGGCATATAATACGCCAGCAAGAAACAAACGCTCACTTTATCATCAACAATGATGGAATCACCAATTTTGAGGTCCAAACATCAATTATTCTCAACATTTCAACTACTCAACAAACACTGTCGATTCCTGGTTTGGACCTTTTTTTGCGTTTGGCCCCATACTGAGCACTACAATGGCGCCAATGCGTGACAAGGGAAAAGGGCTAGGAGACCCCTCCTCTTCCTCCTCTTCGGGCATCATGTGTCTGCAGTGACAATTACTTGCAATTGACGAGCTTTGTCGGACGCAGGATGAGATGCGCTGGCAGTAGCAACGGCAATCCGACACATTGCAAAAGATCACGAAATTACTACGGTATCGCTCGGGGGCCTCACAGTAGCCATTAGGAGGATTTAGTGGAGCTGCATAATCCGTTCAGCAGTGTACGTCCTACACATCCCCGTGGCCTCAGCACCCCTCATTACAAGTTGAAACCTGGGATGAGGAGGAGATAGAGGATGACACACGCAAGGAAAAGATTTTTGTGCTTGAGGAGTGAATTTGTGAGCGATGTCTGGAGTCACAGCCTCTCACTCCGGAACCTTATCGCCGTCAGGATCAGGCACGTCATTCAGCAGCGTTCACTTTTTGGTGATGTTTATCTCACTGGTGGTCTCCCCATACCCCGTCCACCATCTCCCAAGCCTAAGATTGCCCTCTTCACAGAGCAATGACCGAAGGACTTTGAGACACCTGTACCCTCTTATGATAGTGGCGAGGGCTTTGATTACTCGGAAACCTTATTACTTGTTTGAATCGGCCCCCTCAGGTGTGGGCCGATTCTGAGGGCATCTTACTACCACAACTAGTACCAGACCCGCGACACTCACCAGGTCTACAAACCAGCAAGAGCGATATGCAGTCTGCTCTATGCCATGCCGCGTGAGATAGTCGTGAGACCGGGACTGGGACTGGAGCAGATCCGCGCCAGGGCTGGGCGCTGGTCTTGACACTTCTCATTACAGGGACCCATGCCACAAGG
>SZWC01009227.1:1667-15186 GCA_023375785.1 Penium margaritaceum | reverse complement strand
TCTTTACGGGCTTCGACCGTGTGGCTTTCTCTGAGTTTTCATATCACTACAGTTGCTTCCTTGGACCCATTGCTACTTCCTCGTGACCACATCGTCTCATGAGGCTGTTATCGCCCATCAGCAGATTTCACTTGTTGCAGCACTAACTATGACCCTATGCATCTGTGCTAGGTCACCAATCTCATCTCTACCACGTTCTCCTCCCCCTCCTCTATCCAAAGTGGTGACACTTAAGGTGTTGCAGCGGGCACACAAGGGAAGAAGGAAAATAAGCGACACGAGAACGGACAGTAACATGAGTACCAACAGCTACCGAGTAGTGGTAATGGACCTTTTTTCCAGTGCTACAATTGTGGAGGCACTCATTGCTACACAGAGTGTGAGGACTCCCTTGATTTGCCTTGGATCATGCGCAGCCTTCAGGTGACACACAGCAGCGGATTTCCTTGATTGATACATGAATGGGGCGCGCTTAGACCATGACTATAGCAGACGCATCCGTTTCAAGAGGCGGCAGCAGTGATATGGACCCTAGGGATTGCACAATTGCGGAACTTTGTCAGCTACCGGCGCTTCGTACTCAGGGTGGTGCGAGTGTGTTTTCTTGGCGTATTAGTCCCCAGAAAATTTGTCTTACATCATCAGTTGCCTGTGATGATGCTTGTGGTGGAGCTCAGTTGGCTTGCAATGAGGATGGACCTAACAGTACCAACTAGCTTGACGAGTCACAGATTAGTGTTTTTCGTCTTTTTATTTAGTCCTCTATGACACGTCAAGGAGAGGCATAGTGGTTCATGGCATATTGCTTAGTGTGGACGACTGGTCATGAGCCGGGTGGCACCTTGATCATTGACTACGGTGCCATCCAGCACATGAACTTTCATTGTAGTGACTTCGTTCTACTTGGTCCTGTTGTGCTCGTGCGGTCCGTTCACACAGGGTCTGATCAGTCGTTGCCTGTGTAGGGGGTTGGTGTTGTGCAACTTGATGGACCGTTTGGCCCCTTTTACATCTCCGATGTGCTCTTTGTCCCTGCTCTTGACCTCAGCCTGCTCTCTGTTCATGCATGCACCATGATGGGTCTCAATGTTTAGCGATTGTTGACTCTAGCACAATGACAACTCTTGCCATGTGTGCCATCATGCTTCATGCCACCGTCGTTGATGACCTCTACCATGTGTCTCGTTGCATTCCCTCTCTTTCTACTCTCCCTCTCTCTTTTGTGCATTTATTTGTCACTAGTGTTCTCTCTCCTTAGCACCAGCAGTTGTTACATTGCCGGCTCAGCCAAGTGAGCTCAGACACTGTGTCCAAGCTCCTTCAAACTCAGCCAGCCCTTCGACTTAACGTGACTTCCTTTGTGAAGCCACCCAAGATCAATTGTATTTTTGTGCCCAGGGTAAGATGCATCATTGCTCTTAACCTAAATCCTCCTCCGGGGCATCAAACCTTCTCGGTCCCCTCCCAGTGGAGTCCATATCAGATCAGGGTCGATATGTTCTCACCCTAACCAATGACTTCACCTGGATACGATGGGTCTACACCTTCCGCCACAAGAGCGATGCCCCACTGGTGGTCCGCCTATGGCTGGTGATGGCTAAGAACCAGTCTCGTCACACCCTGCACATGCTTTGCTTGGATCGTGGTGGCGAGTTCTTAGGTGAAATGGATACCTACTTTGCTGAGCATGGTGTTTTTCACCAGCTCTCCCCCCTACTACTCCAAAGGATTGGAACCGTATCACGGAGGATGTGGTTTGCACTATGCAGTCGGAGTGCGGTCTTCAACATTCCTTCGTCTTTGAGGACGTCTCCTACACGACGTGGGTCTGGAACCGCTTGAAGCATGGCCCGCTTTTGGACTATATCACCTCGTACAAGTTGCGGTTCGGCCATCATGTCGATTGCCATCTCGCTCACGTTTGAAGGCCCCTTGCCTGCATCTGGTACACTGAGGACAAGCAGGGATCCGAGGTTTTACCTCAGGGTCGCATGTGTTCCTTCCTTGTCATCTATCCACATTTAGAGGCTTGGCACTTTTGGGACCCTGCTCGCCATTGCATTATCAAGTCTCGAGATGCTCTCTTCTTTCAGGCTCTCACCTATCGTGACCTGACCAGCATTCTATCGCTGGCCGCCAACCACGTTCCTACCTGTGTGCCTTCCCGGCAAATAGGGGAGTCTAGTCCTCCGGATGGGTCCATCCGGGCCTCCTCGCGTGCGGTCCGGTCTTTGGCTGGTAACGATCCAGCCATCGTGGCTCTAAGTCCTGTAGCCTCATCAGTCCCCACACACCTCACACTGTACCAGTGTCAAACCCCTCTGGCATACCTGATCCCATACCTTTGTTGTTCCCCTTAAACACACCTAATCATATGCTAATTTTGGTCTCCTCTGGCACACCTGATCTTGTACGAGCGTCAGAATCCCTTGGCACACCTGATCTTGTACTAGTGTCATACCCCTCTAGCATACCTGATTCCATGTCAGTGACAGACTCTCCAGGCACACCCACTACCGTGCATGCACCTATTTCTCCTACGGTTATTGCCGAGTAGCCTTCTCCGCAGTCTAAGGTGAGTACCTCAGCTTCGGGCTACTCCCGCGAGCCCAGTGGTTGTCTTCGACCACTGGTCGTTACGGTTCATCAGACTTTTGACTAAGCGCCTACATGCTCAACTTGTAGTGTTTAGAGTGGACAGCTTAGCACGAAGGCCCCCTGGCCTAGCTGTCCAGGCATACGACACAAGGATGCATCCAGCATGTCCCGTAAAGCCACGAGTTAGTCTCCTGTAAGCTCTCGGTCGCTTGTGATGCCGTAGTTGATTTGCTTGTGGTCAGACGTGTCAGAAACTGGGGTGCAGTTCCAACATGGCCTGACTAGTCTTCTGTACTCACGGCTAAGTTTTGTGCGGATGGTTCTGAGTCTAATCGTGAGCTTTCTCGTTGCTTCATGCTATGTTTCTGGGAGTGGAAGAAAGTTGTGAGACACTCACTTTTGTGAAGGGAAGAACACAATTTTGCATTTGTTCTTGAACATAAATATGATCTGAACATTTGTAGGGCTAGTCATGAACTCTCCAACGCACCAAACCGCATGCGATTCAGATCACCGTAGCTCCCACTGCGTCAGCCGAAGTGCAGCACCCCAAACGAGCCGCTCTGTCGGTGTCGCGCACCACGTCGCCCGCCCAGACGCACTAACACATCAAGGACCCATCAAAACGCCATTCTGGAGGTGCAGATGTCCCTACGTGTAGCGGCGGTGCCCCTCGCACCTTTGGGGTCTGTTTCAATGGGTGAATCATCGTGTTTGGTGATGGGGATTGATGTGGTTCAGAACCTATTCGCAAACCTGCAGTCATAACTTTGACCAAGTCCCTGAGTAACAAAATACAATGCTCAGTTTCGGACTCCGAGCCAGGATTTTGGCTAAGTCCCTTAGTAACAAAACTAAACTACTGAGATCCGGCGGATCATCCACCGGACGCCTCGGCAGTCCTCCCAGACCGAAATCCCCAGATGGCATTTTGTTACTTGTTCCGGTCAATTATTCACCGGAAGTTGACCGCGGCCGGCTCCCAGAGCCGCCGCGCACACCCCAACTTTGGAGGCTCATATCTCCCTCCTTACTAGTCCAACTCCGGTGAAACAACTTCCACCGGATTCAGCAACTCTTCAACTTTTGGGGACAGTCCTCTATTTTAGGATTTGAGCAATACTCGAGTCCCCAGATACAACGACGAGGAATTTCCTCTCTCTGGCAAATCGTCGACACCTCCCGTCGCTGCACTTGGGCATGCAAAGGGGCAATACTCAACATTCGCTTCCTTGCACCTGCCATACCTGCTGCTCCTGCTTGCTCTCACTCGTCTTCCGCTATGCCCTCCAGCCCATCACAGCTGGTCATCCCAAGTCTGCCCACGCTCAATGCGTGCCGGTCCACGTGTTGCGCTTTGGTCAAGCAATCCGCAAGCATGCGTGCTGCAGTGCTACAGCACCACCTGCCCCTTTTCAACCATATCCCATGCGTAGTGACAACGCGCGTCGATATGCTTCGTTCTCTTGTCCTGCGTCGGGTTGTTGGTCAGTGAGATTGAGCTGTTCTTGTCCGCTTACACCACCGTAGGCTGCTGCTGTGGCACGCCAAGCTCTGCAAGCAACCTGCGAAGCCACACCACCTCCTTGACCGCCTCGGCCAGCGCGATGTACTCTGCTTCCACTATGGAGGTAGTGACGCAGTCCTGCTTCCTGTTGCACCATGACACCGTTGCACAAGCGAGGAAGAACACGTAGCCAGATGTGGACTTTCGCTTGTCCACATCGCCAACGTAGTCTGCATCCGTATAGCAGACCAGACGCAGAGGGTCTGCCCGTCCCTTGCCGTCGAGCCTTAGGCGCGCATATCGCTTTGCCTGCAGGAAGCGGAGGATGCGCTTGACTGCTTGCCAATGTAGTGGCCCTGGATTGGCCACGTACCTGCTCACTCGGCCCACCGCGTAAGCCAGGTCCGGTCGAGTCGCCACCGTGGCATAAATGAGGCTGCCCACCGCCGATCGGTAGGGCACCCCTGTCATATCGTCCCGCTCTTCTTTTTTTTGCAGCACCATTGCCACACTCAGTTCATAGGTCATGGAGACCGGACTGCCACCTGGTTTGCTGTCCTCCATGCCGTACCGCTTCACCACCTTGGCCACGTATTTGGCCTATCCCAGCTGAAGCGTACGCGCCCTATGGTTCCACGTAATGCTCACCCCGAGGTAGTACTCCAGCTCCCCATGTCCGACATCTGGAATCTACTACTCACCTGCTCTTTCATCCGCCATAGGCTCGGCAGATCCATCGAGTACAAAATCAGGTCGACCACATAGAGTGCAACAATCTTATGGAGCTACTTGTCCCATTGCACGTACACGCTGTGATCCACCTCATAACGCTTGAGGCCGAGTTGTTCCATGAAGCTGTCCATCTGTTGGTACCAGCATCTACGCCATTGTTTTAGCCCGTACAAGGACTTCCGCAGCTTATACACCTTTCCCTCCGGCGCCTCTACCCCCTCTTGCACCTCCATGTAGACTTCTTTCTCGATGATGCCATTGAGGAAGGCCGTCTTTACGTCCATTTGGTGGAGCTCCATGTCCACCGCAAGGATCGACAAGATACTTGTGAACTTGGCAGCAAGAGCGAATGTCTCATCGTAGTGCTCATCCTTACGATGTGCGTATCCCTTCACCACCAGCCGTGCCTTATACTTGTTAACCACACCTTCCTTTGTGAACTTGGTCTAAAAGACCCACGTCTAGCCGATGACCTTGGCATCCTTCAGCCAGTCAACCAGCTCCCACGTGTCATTTTTCGTGATGGACACCAGCTCCGATTTGATGGCTGCGTCCCATTGATCCCCTTTGGCCCTGCAAGTGCCTCTTGCATGGTAGTCAGCTCCATTGACAAGCCAGCATGCACCACGTCATGCCGATCCATCGACTGGTGTTTGCGTCAAAGCGCTTCCGCGCTTTTTGCTGCCTCCGGCTGCGTCGCGGAAACTTTGGTGGCGCATCGTCGCTCCGCTGTGATCCCTCCGACTTAGCATGCTTTTGTAAAACATCAACCAGATGGCTCCTCAAGGATCTCTCTCGCTCTGGTGAAACATCACCTGAACGAACGGCGCATCAAGTGGATTTTCCACCAACGCCCGATGCACACTCTACCGAGAGTGCGCGACTTGGCACCCTCGGTGCCTCATCCGCTGGATCCTTCTGGTGGATCTCTTCATCAACTTGATCATCATTGGAGTCCTCCAAGTTGACTGCCAACGCTCGTGCTCCTTTGTGCTCTGATGTTGTATCCTCAACTTCGGCGTCCGTCGGCTCCTTCTCATAGTCAAGGAGCAAGAACCACTCCCCCGTCTTTGGAGACTCCACCACGCCCACGTTGTTGCTGCTGATGTAGCTCTGTTGCTCATCCAACTTGACGTCTCAACAATGAATTAGCTCCTCCCTACGCATTTCATAAAGCATGTACGCCTTATGTGCTCTCTCATAGCCAAAGAAGAGATGTGAATTTGCCCACAGCTCCAGCTTGATGTCGCGCGTCGGTGCAATCTGCACCAACGTGTGCGCCTTGCACTGGAACACTTTTAGGTGTACCACACTTGGCTTGCGCTCGCTCCAAACGTCATGCGGTGTCTTCCAACAGCTCTTCCCTTCAGCACCGCTGTAGAAGTGAGGTTGATGGTGTAGCTTGCCATATGCACAGCTTTTGCCCAAAAGCTTTGTGGCAATTCCGCATCCACCAACATGGTCCTTACCATGTTCAGCAGCATCTGGTTCGCCCGCTCCGCCATACCATTTGACTGAGGTGAATATGATGCAGTTTGTTCCCATTTTATGCCCTGCTACTTCATCCACCCGCTACAGCCCACGTACTCTTCGCCGTTGTCACTGTGTAGCACTCTATCCTTTTGGTCAGTCAGCCTCTACACCGTGGTGACATACTCCTTCAGCCGGTCCAAGACTTTGCCTTTCCGCTTCATGAAGTACAAGTAGAGTTTTGTGCTGTAGTCATCAATGAAGGTGAAGAAGCAACGGGTGCCGCTCTTTGACGCCATCTTGACTGGTCCACACACGTCGCTGTGCACGTCCACCAGTAGGTCCGAGGCGCAATTCACGTTCTTGTTGAATGGTTTGCGTCTCGCCTTTCCCAAAATCCAAGGCTCACACTTTTTGTGCTTTGCTACATGTGTCACCTCCCTTGCACCTTCGATGACGAGGCCGCATAACGCCTCGCGCTTTGCCATCTCGTCCACGCTTGCAAGTGACGAATACCCCAGTCGTCAGTGCCAGAGCTCTAGATCAGCTCCCCCTCCTTTCGCCAGGTTGACGGTGAATTACTATAAATTTTCTTAGTCTGCCACCACGGGGATCACCTTGGTATCCACGATGTAGAGGCCTCCCTCCTGCTTAGCCTCCAACACGGGCTCGCTGCCATTAGTGCCGCACGACTACCCCTCTTCTCCTGATGAGCACCTCGTACCCCTTGTTAGTCAGGCGACTGACAATTAGAATGTCAGTCAAGCCGGATACGTGTTGCACGTCCTTGATGATGCACTGCACCCACATTGCACCAACCACCACCTCCACGTCCACGTCTCCTTCGCCAGCCGCCGGCTCACCCTTGTCGTTTACGACCACCATGGATTTGCTGGACTTGGTGTAGATGATGAACCTGACCTTCTTGACCTGGGTATGCTCCTTTGCTCTGGAGTCAAGGCAGCACCGGTTGGCCTTCTTGAGGTAATGGTTTTGAGTGCCGTTGTGGAGCGCCTTCTTGGCTTTGGTGTCCTTGCCGCCAGCCTTTGCCTCCTCGGTGCACTCACGGGCCCCATGGCCCTCCTTGCCGTAAGCTTGGCACGCACCCTTCTTGGCGCCCTTCTTGCCGCCGCCATGTCCGCTACCTCCCTTGGCCCCCCTTTCGCCACCATGCATTTTGGTGATGAAGACCGATGAGGACGACGACGACTCCCCGCAGCTCCGTTGCAGCACCTCGTTGCGGATGTACCTTTTGACCGCGCCATGATTGAGCTTGTCCTCTGCCCATCCTCCCAAGACTGTAGTGAGAAGGCTCCAACTATTAGGAAGGGCCGAGAGGAGAGCCATCGCATGTAGCTACGTGTCGATCTTCCACCCCACGTCATTATAGTGTGAGGGAAGCGACTCGATCTGCTGTATGGCGATGATGACATCATCTCCCTCCTCTATTCTCACCGTCACGAGTCGCTTCGTTGCAAATATTTTGTTCACCAGCGACTTGGATTGATGGATGGCAAAGAGTTTTTGCCAAGCCTCGGCTGCCAAGTTGCAGTCCTACAAGTAGCCCCACTGTGAGTCGTCCGTCCTGGACACCAGCAGCATGAGCGCGTTCGTGTTCTTCTTTGCAAAGGCCTCCTTCTGCGCTTCCATCGCCGTCGCTTTGTCGAGGGCTTCCATTCCCTTCATGACCTCCAGCAGCCCCTTATCCGCGAGGTGTACCTCGAGTGCCATCTCCATAGCCCGTAGCCAGGGCCACCTACATAATTCTGGATGGGCAGCGTCTCCTTCTGCCCCATTTGCACAGTCTTCAACTCCGTGACCTCAGAGCTTGACAGCGATGTCGTCCCCGACCACGATCCCGTCCGCCGCGAAAGCTGTGAGCGATTTGTAGACCAGTAAGGGCCATGGGCCCATAACCCTTTGTCAGAAACTAGGGTGCACTTCCAACATGGCCTGACTAGTCTTCTATGCTTACAGCTAAGTTGTGGGTGGTTCTTAGTCTAAGCGTGAGCTTTCTGATCGCCTCACGCTATGTTTCTGGGAGTGGAAGACAGATGCGAGAAAGTCAGTTTTGCAAAGGGAAGAACGTGATTTTTCATTCGTTTTTTAACATGGACATGATCTACATATTCGTACGACTAGTCATGAGCTCTCCAATGCACCAAACTGTGCGCGATTCAGATCACTGTAGCTGCCACTACGTCAACCAACCCGCAGTACCCCAAACCATCCGCTGAGTCGGCAGCGCGCACCACATCGCCCGCCGAGGCACCCTCACACATCAAGGATCCATCAAAACGCCACTCCGTAGGCGCAGATGTCCCTACGTGTAGCGACGGTGTCCCTTGCGCCTTTGGGGTCTGTTTCGATGAGTTAATCATCGTGTTTGGTGATGGCGATTGATGTGGTTCGAAACCTGTTCGCAGACGTGCAGTCAGACATTTCACCACGTCCCCGAGTAACACATTGTATTACTGAGTTTTGAACTCCGGGCCAGGATTGTGGCTCTCCCTTAGCAACAAAACTGCACTACTGAAATCGGCGGATCATCCACCGGACGCCTCGACAGTCCTTTCGAAGCAAAATCCCCAAATGGCATTGGTTACTTGTTCTAGTCAATTATTCACCGGAAGTCAAACCATGGCCGGGTCCCAGAGCCGTCGCGTACACCCCAACTTTGGAAGCCCATATCTCCCTTGGTACTAGTCCGAGTCCGGTGAAACAACTTCCACCACATTCACCGACTTGTCAACTTTCACGGGCAATCCTAGGATCTGAGCAGTCCTCGAGTTGCCAGATCCAACGACGAGAAATTTCCTCTCTCTGGCTGCTCGTCGGCGCCTTCTGTCACCGCGCTTAGGCATGCTAAGGGGCGATCGTCAACAAGACCGAGTCCAGAGGTGTGCGCTTTGTCCACATAGAGTTCTCCCTCAAGAATGCCTGATCCAGGCACGTTGAAGGAGGCAATCTTGGGTGACGATGTAGAGTAGTGGCGCGTTGCTTGTGAGGATGGACTGAGAGCCGTCAGTGAGCATGGTGTCTATGAGCTTGTCGATCTCCTGCTAGGGCGATAAGCTGTACAAGCCAAGTGAGTTTTTTGGAAGAAGGTAAAGCTTGACAACACACTAGATCTCTACAAGGCGCNACTTGTCAACTTTCACGGGCAATCCTAGGATCTGAGCAGTCCTCGAGTTGCCAGATCCAACGACGAGAAATTTCCTCTCTCTGGCTGCTCGTCGGCGCCTTCTGTCACCGCGCTTAGGCATGCTAAGGGGCGATCGTCAACAAGACCGAGTCCAGAGGTGTGCGCTTTGTCCACATAGAGTTCTCCCTCAAGAATGCCTGATCCAGGCACGTTGAAGGAGGCAATCTTGGGTGACGATGTAGAGTAGTGGCGCGTTGCTTGTGAGGATGGACTGAGAGCCGTCAGTGAGCATGGTGTCTATGAGCTTGTCGATCTCCTGCTAGGGCGATAAGCTGTACAAGCCAAGTGAGTTTTTTGGAAGAAGGTAAAGCTTGACAACACACTAGATCTCTACAAGGCGCACTTGACCGCCGAGGGGTTCTCACAGATTGAGGGTGTGGAATTGACTAACATGTTTACACCCGTTGGCAGTATGACTGCCGCTTACTCCATGTTCGGGGCTGTTGCTCACCATGATTGGGAGCTGCACCAGATAGATGTGAACAATGTGTTCCTCCATGATACTCTAGAGGAGGAGATGTACATAGTCTAGCCACTAGGCTTTGTGGTTGGTGACCGGGACTGGCGCTTAGGGAAGACCTTGTATGAATTGAGTTAGTCACCTCGGTGCTGGAACCTAGAGATCACTAGCATGCTGACACGTGCCGGGTACGTGAAGAGTGACGCCGACCAGTGTATCTTTCTTTGACGTACCGCTGAGAGCTTCACTACCATCCTAGTCTATGTGGACTGCCTCCTGATTGCGTCCCCTCTGAAGGAGGTTGTGTAGTAGTCCATCACACTGCCTAAAGGATGAAGGACCTTGGACGTGGAGCTGTGTTTCTCGAGATGGGGATTGTACTTGATCTTCAGCGACAGACACTCTTCTTGCATGAGGCACGTTACGCTCGCGTTGTGGAGGATCAGTTAACTGACCTTCTCGGTGCACTTCCTACAGCCTCCACCCCTATCACACCAGACGGGCGGGATGCTCTGAAGGAGGATGATCTAGTAGAATTGGGGTAGACAGTGGACGTGACCCTGTCCTTGCGCCTCACTGGCTCTCTCATGTACTTGGCCACTACCACACGACTCAACATCGACTTCATTGTCAACCTCATTGCATAGCTATTGCAGTGTCCTCTAGAAATAGCCCTTCACGTGGTTATGCCAGTGGTATGGTATGTCGTTTCCATGCCGTACCACAGACTCCGCTTTCCACGACAGTGTTCGGTGGTAGTCGACGGCTACAGAGACAGTGATTGTGCATGGAGCCCAGATAGGCGCAATCGGACAGGCTACGTGTTCCTGCTAGGCAGCACCGTTGTGTCATGGTGCAGACGCAAGCAGGGTTGTATTGCACATAGCTCATCAGAGGCTAAGTGCGTTGCACTTGGGGCTAGGGCTGCTAAGGCAGCGTGGCTACAACATCCATTTCGTGAGTTGCAACAATCGGTGCCTTGCTTCATTCTACGCTGTGACAAGGAGAGAGCTCTTTCCATTACGCACAACTCTTGTGTGTTTCATGCACTTACAAAGAACATTGCAGTTGAGCATCACTTTGTGCGTGATCTTGTGGAGCGGTAGGTGATCTCTTTTGTCTGGGTCTACACGGACATGCAGCGCCTTTACTTCCTGACCAGGGCACTGGCGCGCGGAAAGTTCACGATGCGTATTCGCTCAGTCGGGCTTCGTCCCTTGCCTTAGAGTGGCTCAAAGTGGGGTGTGTGAGGATGGACCATTGAGCATCTCAGTGTGCAATTCTGTTAGTTCTGCACGTTATTCGATATGCGTACCATCAGGTCGTGGGAGAGTGATGTGATGTGAGTCGTCCCGTATATTTTTACAACTTATTGTGACCACTTGGCCGTGTCCATGCTTATGCATATCTTTGATGCGGACCCAGCTGGCGCCAGAGCACCGACATATGGTGGCTCCGCCCCGTGCAGCTCCTAGATAGTTACCACGAATCCTCGAATGCTTGCTAAGGTGCTTTGCAGTTTTTCTATACAGGCTAGTATTTTCTCGGTGGATTGGCTCTCGAGCCCGATTTGCATGTTTTATGTTGTCTGTCCACCAATCGATACCGGACTTGTGTCTGGCTCAAAATTATGTATCTCCATGTTCAAAAGGTGATGGGTTTGGATGCCTGTGCGTGGAGTTACGGCCAAAACAAACAAACTAACATTGCCGTGCATTACAGCATGTATTTATGTTTCGTGCTTCTCAATTTTCATTCATTACATACATTACTGAGCTATTGGAGCTCATGAAACTTTGCACGTCTCCCTAGCCTATTCTTTGTTGTTTCTTGCACTTATTTGCTTTCAAGTTCGATAGCTGACTAGACAATGTCGCCACGTGAGAAGCAGCAAGGCCAGGAATCTTCCTACCACTTTCTCACTCCAACATGATTTTTTTGTGGCGAAAATGTCACTCCTCCACCTGAAGACCACGCGGACAAGGATATGGAGTACGTGATTGAAGTCATCATTGGACATCGACATGTTGGAAAACTAAGTAGGTATCTAGCGAAGTGACATGGCTATGATTCCGCACATAGCCGCTTGGAGCCAAGTGACAGCCTCCGAGACGTCGATCATCTGATTGACGGGTAATATGGGGATTACGAGCTCACGTGTGCTAACATTTCAAGGCATGAAGGCTTGAAGGGGGCAAGTGTTATGTCGAAACATTCACAAGTCCCCAACAAGTTTCGGGTTGGCATTTTATTCCTTAAATTCATGGCCAATCACGCGTAGAAATCACGATTTGTATTTGGCTCGGCCGAGGGCGTCCTGGCCACTTGCACTTTCCTCTTGTACATCGCTGTAGAAGGTTCTAACACTTTTGGCCACTTTCTCGAAGGGTCAACAGAAGCAATGATATTTTTCGTTTGAATTATTCATGGCACTAGACTTTTCTGAATCCGCACTTTGATATTCTCGAAAGTAATGACTTCTCGGTGGATGTTTCACGAAGCAAGCATGCACAACACGGATTTGCACTTATCTTTTAACTCGAGCGCTCAAGAACCCAAACATGCCTTATTATATTTCTTTGTATTTTGTACATCCACTCAACTTGTTCGACATTTGTCATTGAAGTACACTTTGAAGTAGATGGAAATAATCCAATCGGTGCTAGTCCTTTTTTTCTATGAAAATCATCCTCTTGAACCACCCATGTCTTTTTTTCCTAGAAATTTGCTGAGTGTACCAATGGTTTTGTCACCAACCGTGCCTCAGTATTCTGGACACCACACCTGCGTGTTTAGGTAGCCTGCCCTCTAAGAACGTCTATCATTTGGTGAGGGCTGTGCTCTGACCAGGATCACGTCCTCTCATGCGCCAGAGAAGCCGATCATGTTTCATCGCCAGAACCCGTTCCCGGTTTTGCCCGCATACGGTTGCGAAATCCTTACTTTGCTCGCTCTGGCTCACTGACGCTGAAGTAGACCCATCACTGCGCTCAAACTTTCAGTCTTCACCAAAGTCGCTGAGGTGCGCTACTTCGTCCCAGTAATCGGCGGCGAAACCGAACACGAAAGCGAAGGGCTCCGCGAATGGTGCCTCACGTCACGGCCACTCGTTCTTTCACACGTGGCACTTTCGTCGCTGTTGTTGCGGGTGAGCAGTAAATGCCGGAAAGTCGTCCTACCGAAAAAGCCACAGAAAGACTCATACACACATAACGCTGAGACAAAAAAATCATCACGCAGTCCGTCGTCTACGTCCATTCCGTCGCACTGCCTTGGGACTAGCGCGGTGCTGCTGCTCCCCTCGTCGCCGGTTGTCGACACGCGGCCATGGCGTGCGCCCTCACCACCGCGGGAGCCGTGACATCCCTGCCGAGGTCAGCCTGACTCTTGCTAGCCAGTGCTTGCCGTGCGCTCGTTCAGTGAAACTTTTGAAGAGGCGTGCGCCAGAGCGATGTGGACGAATGTGGTGGAGGTGGAGGCGGAGGCGGAGGCGAGGCGAGAGAAGGAGTCGGAGGGGGCGGCGGCGGACAAGTGGAAGGCAGAGCGC
>SZWC01009226.1:36086-72865 GCA_023375785.1 Penium margaritaceum | reverse complement strand
TGGTGTGGTTAGCGCGTGCTAATGTGTTTTTGTGCTAGTTGTGTGTGCTTGTGCCAAGGATAGGGGGAGAGATAGAGAGATAGAGAGAGAGAGAGGGAGAGAGAGAGAGAGAGGAGAGATACGGCTTTAGTTATACAAATTTGATTGTCTTGTGTGTGTGGTTGTGTGTATGTGTGTGTGTACGTGTGCCCATGTGTGTGCATGTGTCCGTGAGTGTGTGTGAGTGAGTGTGTGTGTGTGTGTGTGTGTGTGTGTGTGTGTGTGTGTGTGTGCATGTGTGTATTTGTGTGTGTGCATGTGTGATTATGAACTCTTTTTTTCTTGTATTTTTATATCCAAGAGAAGAGAGAAGAGAAAGAGAAAGGTGGAGAGAGTGTGCACGTGCCTCATACACACACACACACACAAACACACGTGCATACACACACACACACACACAAATCAACCATTCAAGAACTATCTTAGAAACCTATAGTGAAGCTACTTGAACACATTATGTCTCATGTTGGCCTTTTTTAGAACACTCTTCTCTTTTTAATGACATTTCTGATATTAAGGAAGTGATTCTCATGTCAATGTCATTTTCTCTGCTTTGGGGTAATGTGATTATCATTCAGTACATCATATTCTGTAAAGTATGTGAAAAAAGAAAAACCATCGCACCAAGCAAAGAAATCAAGTGGTGCCATTGTTTTCTTAAAACATAATAAACACGACTCCAAAACAGTTTTCGAGTTCTTGATGAAAAAAGTAAAAATCTTTACTACTTGTGAAACGTTTTCTTATAAGGGGTTTGAAGGAGTGAGGAGGAAAAAGGACCCACTTGTAATACTTTGAGTATAATGAATGTTGCACGTTTGTGAAGAAAACATGCGTGGAAATGTTAAATGAATCTAGCTAAAACGTTGTATTTATGGTTGAATGAAACATAAAATTAGGGATATTCTTACCCGTGATTCCCTATTCGTGTAAATCATTTAACCAAACAATTATTTACATTTGGTACCACTCAACGTTAAAGATGTTTTTGAATTAATGAAGAAAATAGAAACAGAGTTAATATGAAATAAATGAAACTTCATGTAAGTTTAAGACCCCTTAAATGCACTTATTAAATTTTTTCATAGTGTTATGAAGTTCACATTAAAGTGGTCGGTGAGAAATGAGTAAATAGTATGCTCTTTAAAGATGGCTCGTAACACACTTGTTTTACATGGATTTTTCACACCAAGTGGCCAAAGGGATACATGCTCCTCGCACAAGGGATGTACCATATTCTACTCGATCACCACCCATCCACTAACCATGCATGGATCATTAACGTGCTTGTCCTAAGCACTCGCCCAACGTGAAAACGGTTTTTCCCATACTTGTCATTGGTCTTGAAGGTCTTTTTTAATGAACCAAGTGTACACAAAACAGGTCTAAGGTTTTCAATGGATCAGGAAAGAGCCTTGTGCACCATGCTTCTATAATGCCAAGTGTCTAACCATAACAAACCATACACTACGTGTCTACGTGTATGTTGGAATTTGAAATTGGTTCAAAATACGAGAGTTTTATGTTGTGATTTACCTAGTTTCAATGGCCGGGTTTGGCCAAAATGCATCTTGTGGTTTATTTTATCCACTTTATAGGGATAGAAAATTCACCTCCTTAAATGGAGGGAGGCGAGGTTCAAATCCCTGCCTTTACAATAACTGAGGTACACTTGGAGGCCCATGGAGGCTGTAACCCTTTAGCTTCTAATTGAAGGGTAACTGGTAAACTCCCTACTACAACCTCCTACAACCTCTTAGTGACCCTTAAATTACCAATGCATCTTCAAACTCCTATGGCTCTTTGGCTGCTAGTGACCCTTCATCTTCCAAATGACTCTTTGGCTGGCCTGGGTGGTCATGTAACCACCTAAGTGGTTATGCAACTACCTACAACCTCCAAGGCTTGAACCTCCAAGGATGCCCTCCGTGGACTACTTCAGCGAATTAGTCTATTCAATCCTAAATGCCTTGAAAACACCTTCATTCATCATCAGAATCCTTTTAATGCATGTAGATTCTATCTTTACAAGCCTCAGCCTCTGACATTCTAAGCTTTTGCCTAAGGACGCATCTCCTAAAAAAGGCATGTGCCTTCTTGAGTGCAAGCTACTGCCCCTAGAAGCAGTCTAATCCAGGTCCGGTTTTCCAAACTAAGTCTAACGGCATCGTGGGCGGGCGCCCTACGGGGTCATAAGTCTACACTTGTCGCTACATCCCTGTAGCTAGTTAAGGGAAATCTTCATGTACTTCTCCATTTGATCTAAAAATTCCTACAAACATTTAATTTTCCTTCATCCATGCCTTGCCCTTCCAGTTCTCAGTTCAGTTTAACCCACCCACCTCCCACAAATCTTAACATTCTATACATACCTATTTATTTTCCTTCAAGTCATTGCTATGAACAAAATATTCCAGTCCTCACCGTGTTACTATCTTATGATTATGCATGTTTAGTTAAGTTCAATAAGATTCAAAATCAATCGTAAAACAATTTCATGGTCATCAACAAGATTTTGAATCATTTTCTAATCAATTTCATAATGGATTGGTGTAATAATTGTCCTTTGAGGTTGATAATTATCATCAGTTATGCATGTAAAAATATAAGTGTGATTTTCATTTTGTTATAAATGATGGAGGTCATGAGTTTCTTGTGAAGTAACTAAAAGCTTCTCGTTCTTGGGGAGGTTTGATGGAGATGGGTGAACTAGTTAGCTAGACAAACATTTTCTAGTGAAGATTTCATGGTCTTCATTACTCTCAGGATCGTTCCATGAGAAAACATTACTCTTTGAATCAACTCTTTTAATTATAAAGAAAATGGAAAATTATTAACTTTTTGCTTGAAATATAAATAATCATATTGAGGTTTGAATTAACATTAACTCAAAGAAATAGTATGGAGGTTTTCACATGTGCAATCTTGTGGTGCCAGATCGCTCAAGTTGTATTCAAATTCAGTCAGTGAAAGGGACATTGTTAATGAATTCTTACTATATGTATTTTTCATGGCTTTAGAGAGAAGTAGTTATTTACCATTAGGTTTTTTAAGACCTTATCTTGAATTTTAAGGCTTTGGCATCTAAATGAAGAGGAAGCATAATAGTGAGTGCCAAGATGTAGGCTCATTAGAGTAAAATTCATGTTCACTATACCAAAGATGACCTCGTTCCTTATAAGGGATGTGAGCAATAAAATTTAAGCCACCTAAATTAGTTCATATCTCAATTACATTGAGAGGTCTCACAACCACTTTGGAGGCTAAATGAAATATGTGGAGGTTGATTTCTCCTTATTTACCAAACAAAAAGTCAAAAGATTGTTTAAAGTTGTTTATGGTAAGTGAAATTTTACATGGAAATTTTGCGTTTTACTAAAAAATTATAGTGCACTCGGATGTAAATGAGATGTCTAATGAAAGGGGTTGTCGTAACAAATTTCTTATAAATCCACACCTTATTTGATAGATGGAAGGCCTTCCTTGGCTCTTAGGATAGTAAATAGAATGACACATTTTGGAAATGATGTTTTTCAATCTTCGCTTTGAAATTAAATTTTATTTACACTACTCTTTTATGATGCAATGAAATTCATTATGAGGTAGTTTTGAACTGGTCTACTTGTGATAGATGTGAGAAAATAATTTCAATTACATGTGCATTGCTTTGAATGTGAAACACTGGTTCCAAACCCATCATCATCATTTTGCCTTCGTTACTTGAAAGTCATCGTGCACGTTCTTAGTCTTGAAACATGTTGTAAAAATGTGTGGTTGTGGATAGTGACATATGAAAGGTATGGGTTTGATATGTGGAACATTGTTACGACAATTGTTTTTGCATTTAATTGTGTTCTAAATCCTTGTTGGTCATTCTTTGATGTATCATCTATTGGGGTTCTAACGATTTAAATGATATTGAATGGAATTATTTTGTTATTTGGGCCCTGTTAATTTTATACAGCGGTTAAAACTTCCATACAACCTTAAGATGAATTTTTAGACTCCAAATTGCAAGCTGATAATTATGACTACCTACGACAAGTTTTCCATTCCTTGTTGGGGTTCGTGTTTTTTATAAATATTATTTAGGTTATATACTGCACCTTGAATCATAGTTAAACAAATGAAACTTTTTTATATTTATCTTTAACGCCTTTTGTCCCTTAGTCCATGATCAACTACCATTCGGTGGAAGAATATGAGGGTGAGATGGTGGTAAAGATGCGGTACACTTGGGTCGGAAAATTTTTTCTTGTCTAAAAAATGGGTACAATATGGGGGGTTATAGATTAGAAGCCTGAATAACAATAAATTGTCATTTGGCTCGACTGTATAATTGGTTTTTCGGTCATATGTGGTGACGTGGTTCACTTTCTGAGCACTCAAAACGTATTGGATAAAATTAAATATGTAAAAAAATACTTATCAATGATTATTAAAATTTCTGAAATAAAAGTTTCTGCGTTGATTGTCCACCCATAAATTCATTGTATAATATCCGACTCATACATGTAGCGTTTGTCTTACCCCTTATTGTGATGCCACTGTTTGGAATGCCTTTTTGAAAGTCATCAGCTTGCGATTCCCTTCGCAATGTGAGGTTGAAGTCGTCGATTTTCCAGCCTGCTGGTCAGACTTGAGGAGGTACGGTGGTGGACGGAGATTTTCTGCTTGGTAACCTGATGTGGCATCGCTGGTCCAGTCCATTGGTTCTCGTCTGCACACATCATCCAACGCCCGTGCACTTTTTTTTGCTGGCAAATTGAACTGTTCTGATATATATTTAAAACCTGTTGTACTTAACTTTCCTACATATGACTTCAAACGTCATTCTATTCTTAACATATCAGCGTACTTACTTAAGAACCAACAACATTCGAGCCCTTCTACTCAAAATGTACGAGTATATATTATGGTTTTAAACCACATGGGAGTGGGGCCATACGGGGAGTCCATCCAAAAGGCCGAACCACGTGGAAAGCGATGAATCAGTGTCCAGCTGGATCGTGGCGTGGTCTTCATAAGCACCGGACGCACCACGTCAACCATGTCATGGGTCGCGTTCCCCGGTCCATCCAACCTCGTGGCACCTTCACCCAATGGGGTCTCCAACCTTCCCACTCGTGCCAATTGTATCAGCTGAACGCCAACCACCAAAGTCCCGCCATTCCAGCAGCAACTCAGCCTGCGAACATACCAGCCGTGTGACTACATGAGCTGTTTTGCTCTAAGGTTTGCTTTTGGCCCTTGCTCTACACTGGCTGTGCTGGTGGCGATACCGGGAACCAAGAATCCCTTGGGAGTTGTGTCCGGCCACATTTGGAGTTAAGCTAGGAAGGTAAGGGATGCGTGATTGAAAATAACGAACATATAAGAATTATAACGGCATTCTGAATATGAACATTTTTATTTCATCCGAATTTATGAAATTCCAATAGACAAAATAAGTCACTTGGTACTAGTCTCTTTTTTTCCATGCATGATATCTTCAGATCAATCATGTAATGAAAACGTGTTTATTCTTAGTGTAGAGGAATTTCTACGTGCTCTTTGGTTTGGGGGAGGGGGGGGGTATATATTGGAGTGGCACCCGAGAACGACATGTCACTGGCACGCGCTATCGTTTATGAGACCAACGATAGGGCGCATGAATTAACCTCTGCCATTTGGGCGTTGGCCTGACTTTGGAGCACCACAAAACCAACAATGGATGCTTATGCGTTCTCCTCCACAAGACATATGATTGGCATTCCCCGTACGTCGACTCGTCGTTTTCATGACGATGGACAATGTTATTTCCACTCTCCACCTCACATTTTCAATGTCCCGACATGGTTACCGTCGTGTGGCGCTGGGAACGCAACGACCTCACAACTGAAGAGGCCCAGGAGACCCCGCTCGCGCACGTCCGACATACACCGTTTGACAATGTTGACTCGCTGGCATAATTTGACCATGGCTTTCATTGTCATGGTAACGACTCGTGTACCTGTAAAATCTCTGTGCGGCTGTGGTTTACGCTCACCCCTCGTTGTCTGTGCAGGATCAAAATCGAGGGGACACCTGAGGCAATCTGGAAGTGGTCCTCGTACAAGTTAGGCAGTTGTCGTGTCGTGAGCGCGCGCAGGCATTGACACATGTTGTTGTTGGTATCGAATGTAAGCATGGCATCTACAAGATATTGTGGGAGTGCATAGTACAATGTTGTCCTGGGTGGGAACAAACTCGCATGTTGCATGCTTCTTAAACTGGACATGAACTATTGCTTCAAAGGAGTATTACACCTAGGAGAAAGCCGCACGGGGAAACGTGCATCCCACGCTTGTGCGGGTGACGGAATACAAGTATAAGATGTGTGTTCGAACGAAGAAAATCAACGAGGCGGCAAAGAGACTAGTGCAATGCAAGCCTAGGAAGTCGTTGATAAGTGAAAGTGTCATGGGCGAATTGTTACGCCTGTCCAACGTCGCAAGCGGCTGGATTCGTTTTTTTTTTTTTCAAAATTCTGGATGGTAGGCTGCGTTTTGCGCAGGAGGTGGAGGAGCGATAGTTACACGTCGTGACTTATGGGTATCCAAGTTATTCCACCCTACGAGGAACCATATCATGCTTACAGCCTACACAGCCCATGCAAGAGCTTGCACATCCATGTTACTCTAAGAACCAAGTGTAGTTTGGGTTTGAGGTTGCATGTGTTTTGCAACTTGAGTCGGGTGCTTACAATGGGTGTTTAAAACAAAACGACAATGACATCAAAATTTGCTGTCATCCGTCGGCACGCATACTCCCTGCCTATCATTCATGTCGTTTTGCCCCCCTTCAAACCAGAGGTCGTTATAAAAAGGATGTATGCATGCATCCTTTCCATGCTCGGTTGGCGACTCACGATGTATTCGAGCATAGTATGAAGGGTGTGTTTTTGTTCCATTCTTTAAGATTCAATGGGGGGTGGTTTCTATTGTCGTAAAAGGTGGGTATGACTCTCTACGTGCGAATTCAACATACGGCAAAAAACAGTTTTATCCACCCTTCTTTCTGTTTATTGGTCAAGCCATATCGTCACATTAAGGCTAACACTAGATGTCAATCACTCGTAGACCCGGAATACAACATATTGGCATCACATGGCTGTCCAAACTACAGAGACATATGAGGCTAATTCTCATTACACCGCCATAGCATTCAACATCTGTTGCATGTCGTAGATTTTTAGAAGAGTCAACATCAACTCAAGCATGCCATTGATCACAGTATCTGTCGGGAGCTGTTAATGCGTGGTGGTGCTCAATGCTCACTCTTACGAGGAAACCATACGGATCGAACTGTTACGTGGCTCGGCAAATGCCCGGGTAGTACCACATGATGGACCACATGGGATCCCAAATTTATGGAGTTTGTCATGTAACCTGGAGGAATGATGGGGACGAGGACGCATCACTTGTGAATCCACCCTTGTGTCAGTTATATATAACCTATCTTAAAACCTTCGACGTCCATGCCCCTCTTTTCTACACCAACAAACCCTATTAGGCGCTGATGATAGACCAGTCCTTGCTCTTCCTGAGAAACTGCTAGGAAGCTTCCTAGCCTTGCTGCTGCTGACTTGGCGACACTGTCCAGTCAGCTGATGCACTAGCAAGCAGGCAGGTGCAAGAAACAGCAAGGATCAGGCTAGGGAGACGCGCAAAGTCTCATAAGCTTCAATAGCTTAGTAAATGCAGAGAGAAATGACAACTGACAGGTCCAGGGCATAAATACCTGCCGCGGCGCACGGCGGGTGTCGCACGCGGCAGTCCAAGAGCTGTCCTAAAACCGGCCCANCGCCTGCCTCAGGGATCTGCACGAGTATGGACACGGCCGAGTGGTCACAGTAAACTGTACAGGAACGGCACAAAGCACAACACTCCCCCATGACCCGATGGTACGCATGTCCATACGCGTGCAGCACTGGTACAACCACATAGTGAGTGACACAGACAGATGAGACGGCAACGTACATCCCACACTCAACCACTGTCACGCACGGGGCGAAGCCCAACGGAACGAATGGCCACCAGGAACTTTCCGCGTGGAAGTGCCTTCGTCAAGAAATCAGCTCGCTGCAAGTCAGTGCCAACCCACATGATGGAGATCACGCGTCGCTCCACCAGATCCCGAACGAAGTGATGCTCAACCGCAATGTGCTTTGTGCGAGCATGAAAAACACCAGAGTTCTCCGCAATGGCGAGAGCACTCTGGTTGTCGCAACACAGCACAATGGCGGGTACTGACTGCCCAAGCTCAAGAAACAAGCGCTGCAGCCAAACTGCCTCAGCAGCCCCTGCCCCCAAAGCCACATACTCTGCCTCCGACGAGCTACGTGCGATGCAGCCCTGCTTCCCGCTTCGCCAAGACAAAGCGGTACCACCGAGCAGAAATACATAGCCAGTGCGACTGCGCCCGTCAGGACTCCAAGCCCAGTTGCTGTCAGTGTAGCCGTCAAGGACCACCGAACACTGCCGACGAAAGCAGAGTCCGAGATACGGCGTGGAAACCACATACCGTACCACTCGCACAGCCGCGTAAAGAGCTCTCGCACGTGGAGCCTGCGAGAACTGAGCGAGGAGGTTGACGGCGAACGCGATGTTGGGACGTGTGGTCGTGGCCAGGTACATCAGAGATCCGATAAGACGGAGGTACAAGGTCACGTCCACTGTCTCCCCCAGCTGTGTAGGGTCATCCACCTTCAGGGCATCCTGCCCATCAGGTGTGATGGGTGTGGAAGTAGTGGGCACTGCACCAAGGAGATCGCTAAAGCGCTCCCCCACGACTCGTGCATATCGGGCCTGATGCAGCAGCAGTGTCTGATGTCTGCGATCACGTACAATCTCCATACCGAGAAACACCGATGCAGGACCGAGGTCCTTCATCCTGTAGGCGGTCTGCAAGACAGCCTTGGCCTCCTTTACTGCCTCCAGGGACGGAGACGCGATCAGAAGGTCATCAACATAGACCAGGATGGCGGTGAGGCGCTCGGGTGTCGGTAGGATGAAGAGTGAGGGGTCAGCCTCGCTCTGTACGTATCCTGCACGAGTCAAGGTGCTTGTAATCTCCCGGTTCGAGCACCGTGGAGACTGCTTGAGGCCGTACAAGGACTTGCGCAAGCGCCAGACCTTGTCACCGTCCTCAAAGCCTGGTGGCTGAGCCACGTAGATCTCCTCATCCAGAGAGCCATGAAGGAACGCGTTGTTCACATCCATCTGGTGTAGTTCCCAGTCATGCTGAGCCACCACACCGAACAGAGCTCGAGCTGAGGTCATGCGGCCGACAGGGGCAAAGGTGTCAGTGTAGTCAACTCCCTCAATCTGAGAGAACCCCTTGACAACCAAGCGGGCCTTGTAGCGTTCCAGTGAGCCATCAGGCTTCACTTTCTTGCGAAAGACCCACTTGACCTGAATCGCCTTCCTCCCGGGGGGAAGATCGACCAGCTCATAGACTCCGTGCTCTCGGATAGCGCGAAGCTCATCCTCGCAAGCAGCTCGCGAGGCATCAGAATCCTGCGATGAGAGAGCCTCCCTCAATGTGCCCGGATCAGGGGCCAGAGAGGGGGAACTCTGCGTGGCAAGTGCAGACGCCACAGTGTCAGGCCTGACAGCCACGAGGTCAGCTGCTGCGTCACAGGTGATATGGAACTCGCGAGTGACCAGATCGTGCCCGATGGGGCACGCTGGGTGTACCTCTGTAGGCTAAGTGCGGGCACTCAGGCCTAGGGCCTTTGTGCCTGGATCACCGCTCGCGATGCTGCGAGTGGGGCGCCTGGGTCCGGGACCCGACACCCGCTGAGCTCCGGAATCCAGTGGTCGAAGGCAACCACCGGGCTCACGAGAGTAACCGGAGGTCGAGGGACGCGCAGCAGGCGCAGAGACGAGCACGTCCACAGGGTCATGGACAACCGCAGCAGGTGAGGACTGAGACGAGGCAGCCGGGGATGCCGTGCGAGGAGACGTGTGTGTGGGGGACCCAGAGCTGGGGGTGCCAGTGGGTAAGGCCGGCCCGGACACTGAAAGAGTGTCAGTCGAAGCAGGGACAAGCGTGGGCTGGACTGGGTCAGACGCCTGAGCAGGGGTGCTAGCAGGGACAGATGGTGATGTAGGAGGGGGCGTGAGGGCCGTGGTGCCTGTAGGGTGTGAAGTGGGCAGCACAGGCGAAATCTCCCCCATCCGCCGAGAACCCTCACAGGAAGGGACGTGGGCGGCAGAGAGGGCTGTGATGGAAGTCAGATCACGGTAAGTGAGTGACTCAAAAAACAGCGCGTCCCGAGACTCTATGACACGACGGCGAGTGGGGTCCCAGAAGCGCCAGGCCTTCGACCGCGAGGAGATGCCGATGAAGGCACACAAACGACCCCGAGGGGAGACCTTGGACCCCTGCTGGTCCTCGGTGTACCACACGGAGGCCAGGGAACCCCAGACGCGAGCGAGGCGAAGATCAGCACGGTGGCCAAACCAGAGCTCGTACGGTGTAATATGGTCCGGAAGCGGACCATGCGGGAGGCGGTTCCAGACCCAGGTCATGTAGGAGAAACCCTCGAAGGCGAAGGACTCCGGGAGACCGCACTCAGACCGCATGGCGCGGACCGCATCCTCCATGGTGCGGTTCCAGCGCTCAGAGACACCGTTCTGCTGTGGGGTGGCAGGAGCGGAGACCTGGTGAAAAATGCCGTGCTCAGCAAAGAAGGCGTCCATCTCACCGAGGAACTCGCCACCGCGATCCGATCGGAAGGTGTGTAGCGTGTGGCGAGACNAGGGGAGACCTTGGACCCCTGCTGGTCCTCGGTGTACCACACGGAGGCCAGGGAACCCCAGACGCGAGCGAGGCGAAGATCAGCACGGTGGCCAAACCAGAGCTCGTACGGTGTAATATGGTCCGGAAGCGGACCATGCGGGAGGCGGTTCCAGACCCAGGTCATGTAGGAGAAACCCTCGAAGGCGAAGGACTCCGGGAGACCGCACTCAGACCGCATGGCGCGGACCGCATCCTCCATGGTGCGGTTCCAGCGCTCAGAGACACCGTTCTGCTGTGGGGTGGCAGGAGCGGAGACCTGGTGAAAAATGCCGTGCTCAGCAAAGAAGGCGTCCATCTCACCGAGGAACTCGCCACCGCGATCCGATCGGAAGGTGTGTAGCGTGTGGCGAGCCTGACGCTCAGCCATCACGAGCCAGAGCCGAACCGCAAGGGCGGCGTCGCTCTTCTGACGCAGACCGTAGACCCACCGCATCCGGGTGAAGTCATCAGTCAGCGTCAGAATATATCGACCCGTCTCTGACACGGACTCAACCGGGAGAGGACCAAGTAGGTCCGAGTGGACCAACTCGAGGGGCCGCAGTGCTCGTGAACGCGAATCAGGGTAAGTGCACCTGTGCATCTTACCCTGAGCGCAAAAAAGGCAGTCGGTCTTGGGTGGCTTCTCGAAAGAAGCCACGTCAAGATCAAGAGCGGGCTGTGTCCGGATGAGCTTCGACACAGTGTCGGAGCCCACGTGACATAGACATCGGTGAAGCAACCTCTGGTGGTCTGGGGATAGAACACTAGTGACAAAAACGCGACCAGAGGACGTAGGGGAGTGAGGGGAGGACGGTCGAGCAATGCGGTACAGGTCATCAACGACTGAAGCACGCAGAACAATGCTACGGGTGTCAAAAGCAGACACAGTCGCCGAATCAGCAGTGTGCTCAACAGAGAGACCCATCAGAGTGCAAGCACGCACAGACAGCAGGCTGAGCTCGAGATCAGGTACAAATAGCATGTCAGAAAGATACAAGGGGCCAGACGGACCATCAAAGCACACAACCCCAACACCGTGGACTGGTAAGGACTGACCAGAGCCTGTGCGAACAGAACGAACAGTCGTGACGGGACCAAGAACCACAAAATCACTGCGACGACACATCATGTGGTGAGTGGCACCGGAATCGATGATCCAAGTGCCACTGGGGTCACGACCGGTGGACGTCACTGTACAACGAGCAATGGAACACTCGGCATCAGAGGGACGCTGAGCCGTCAGTGGGACAGAACGACGCACATCACGAAGGTGAGCCTCATAGATCCAGTCTGTGCAGTCAGGCCCATCCTCATCACATGCGGACTGTGCTCCCCCACACGTATCATCACGAGTCACGAAGGCGGACGAACAAGCAGTCTGTGACACACTCGACGATGACAACACACTCGCACCTCCCTGCAAGCGAAGTGCCAGAAGATGACGTAGCTCGGCGATGGTGCGGTCACGTGGGTCTGGATCACTGCTGCTCGTTGGCGAGGATGCAGGAACAGCTGCAGTCGTAGTCGCCGCGCGTCCCGAGGGATGTGCGGGCGACGTGCCGGGCGCGGGACGAGCAGCATGGGCCGCCTGAAGTCCACGGGTGATGCGCCCCCAGTCAAGCGGCTGCTGGCACTCGGTGTAGCGATGGGCACCTCCACAGTTGTAGCAGTGGACGGAAAGCCCACTGCTACCGCTGGATGACGACTGCTGCTGGCCCGATCCGCGCTTCCTGTTCTTCTTCTTCCCCTGGGCGGCTGCTGCGACGCCCTGCGTCTGCGTGGGTGTAGACGGGGTCGAGGACGAAGAGAAAGATGAGGTCGTGATGGAGGTGGATGAGGGTGACTGCAGGATGGAAGATGGTGGTGAGGCGAGGACTGCTGCAGCGAGAGACATATCCTGATGTGCTACTGCAGCCTCGCGGGTCGACGTCACCTGGAGGAAAAGCTGATGCGCCCAAGGGAGCAGCTGCATGGAGGCCGAGAAGGGCTCGAGAACGGCGTCACTGTACCGGTCGAAGATGTCGGTGTACTCCAGGCGAACTCCGAGCATGATCGCCCGGAGTGCCCACAGCTGTGTGCCCCCTGAGGTACCCAGGCGCGTGTAAATACGCATGGCGCGTCGCCAGTAATCCACCGCAGGCTCCGCTGGTCCCTGACAAAGCGAATGGAAAGCGCGGATGTGGGACGCACGCGTGGCGTGCGTCTCTGTGGCCAGTAGGGACAGCGCCAGATCCCAGCCTCCACGAGGATCAGCTCCGGTGCCTGTGCCAGCCTCGCCAAGGAAGGGGCGGAAGTCGACGACAGTCTCGCGTGGCATAGCGTAGAGAAGTCCTCGCATGGCCCGAGCAGCTGTTGACACCTGTGCCGGGTCTGTAGTCTGGTATGGGCTGTGCTAGTAAGGCCAAACTCCCTCGGAGGTGGCCCACACCTGAAACAGGATCTCCCAGCAGTGAAACCCATCCTCGCTGATGTACCGTGGGGGTGGTGCCTCAAAGTCCTTTGGCTGCCGCTCCGTGGGAAGAGCAGCTGCAGGCTGAGGAGGGCGAGAGACAGGGAAGAAACCTGGAAGGGGATAGTCTGGTGACGGTCGCACCGTAGGCACCACAGGAGATCTGGTGCCCGTCTGCAGCTGACGGAGGCGCTCCTGAAGGGCCCGGATGTCATGGTCCGGGAAGTCGTCTGTCATGCCTGGCATGAATGGCTCATCATCCAGGAGGTCGGAAGGTGGTGGGTCAGGCCGAGCACCTGTACNAGGCGGCGCATCTCAACCTGCTGGCTCCGCAGGTCCTCAATGGCCTGCGAGCGTGGGCTCAGGACGCCAGAGGAGGAGGAGGGATCACCAGTCGCCTTCCCCTTGTCCGAGTCCATGTCCCCTCTCAGTATGGACAGACAGGTCAGGTTTTTCGGATTTTAAAACCGTCAGCGTTTCTCGAGGAGTTGAGACGCTGGCAATTTTTGACTATCCGGCCAAAAATTTGCCCAAGTATGGTGCTGACGTCAGCAGGTGGTTGCTGACGTCAGCACGACCTGATGACGTCAGCAAGCAGAATGCTGACGTCAGCGTCGACGCTGACGTTTTTTTTTTGTTCCGCTCGCGGTCCTGCGCGAGCGTGCAGCCGCCTAGTGGCGGCTGCGCAGAGGCTGCGCGGAAGCTGCGCAGCAGCTTCCGCCTAGCTGCTGCTGCAGCTGCGCAGGCAGCTCCAGCAGTAGCTGCGTGGCTGTGTGCGCGGCGGTGGCAGCAGCAGCTGCACGCTGCCGCTGCTGCTGTTGCGCGCTGCAGCAGCAGCTCGCTGCAGCAGCAGCTCGCTGCCGCCGCCGCCCGCTGCTGCTACTGCGCTGCCGCGCTGCTGCTGCCGCTGCTGCTGCGCTGCTACGCTGCTGCTGCTGCCGCTGCTGCCGCCGCTGCCGCTGCTGCTGCTGCGCTGCCGCGCTGCTGCTGCCGCTGCTGCTGCGCTGCCGCGCTGCTGCTGCCGCTGCTGCTGCGCTGCTGCGATGCTACGCTGCTGCTGCTGCCGCTGCTGCCGCCGCTGCCGCTGCTGCCGCCGCTGCCGCTGCTGCTTCTGCTGCTGTAGCTGCGCTACGGCTGCTGATGCTGCTGCCGCCGCTGCGGCTGCTGCTGCCGCCGCCGCAGCTGCGGCTGCTGCGCTGCTGCTGGCGCCGCTGCTGCTACGTTGCTGCTGCCGCGGCTGCTGTCACGCTGCTGCTGCGGCTGTGGCTGCTGCGCTGCTGCTGCTACTCAGCTGCTGCGGTGGTGGGAGAAGGGCTGCTGACACCGCCGCCGCCACGCCCCTCTGCGTGGTGGTACGCGTCGCTGCTGCTGTCTCTGCAGCTGCGATCTCACGTTGACGACGGTCGACTGTCTCCAATGGGTCCCAGAAGATCTGCTGCAGCGGTGACTCTCACTGCTGCTGCTCTGCTGCGTCTTTGCTGCACAGCTCGGTGAGATCTGTCTCACCAGCTCTGATACCATGAGAAACTGCTAGGAAGCTTCCTAGCATTGCTGCTCCTGATGTGGCGACACTGTCCAGTCAGCTGATGCACTAGCAAGCAGGCAGGTGCAAGAAACAGCAAGGATCAGGCTAGGGAGACGCGCAAAGTCTCATAAGCTTCAATAGCTTAGTAAATGCAGAGAGAAATGACAACTGACAGGTCCAGGGCATAAATACCTGCCGCGGCGCACGGCGGGTGTCGGACGCGGCAGTCCAAGAGATGTCCTAAAACCGGCCCAAAACCACTGTTTTGGCCGTAGCTCTGCGCACACATGTCAGAATCCTACGCCGTCTGAACCTAGACGTGCAGAATCAAAAGACGCACGCAACGACTGGTCACATGCATGCATCCATCGAATGACAGCGAGTATATAATGCAAAAACATGCAAATGGGTCTCATGCCCAGTCTGCGAAAGGCGCCTGCAAGACGTGGAAGGCACAGCAAGGAGTCCCGGTGACATCTGGGGCTCTGGAACAGTGGTCGGTCAGCTCCAGACGGGTAGTCCGCCGCCTGTCGTCGCGCCGGTGTCACCAGGGCCGCCTGCCTCAGGGATCTGCACGAGTATGGACACGGCCGAGTGGTCACAGTAAACTGTACAGGAACGGCACAAAGCACAACANACGCACGCAACGACTGGTCACATGCATGCATCCATCGACTGACAGCGAGTATATAATGCAAAAACATGCAAATGGGTCTCATGCCCAGTCTGCGAAAGGCGCCTGCAAGACGTGGAAGGCACAGCAAGGAGTCCCGGTGACATCTGGGGCTCTGGAACAGTGGTCGGTCAGCTCCAGACGGGTAGTCCGCCGCCTGTCGTCGCGCCGGTGTCACCAGGGCCGCCTGCCTCAGGGATCTGCACGAGTATGGACACGGCCGAGTGGTCACAGTAAACTGTAGAGGAACGGCACAAAGCACAACACTTCCCCCCTCTCCTAGAAGGCTTTCACGTAGCACTGGACGACTGAGGTTGTATAGGTCAAGCGAGTGATGTGTTGGAACCAATATCTAGACTAAGCAATGGAATATGACCAGCCATAGTGTTTGTCCACTTGCTTGAATGCTTGTTGACAGCTAGCACCATATGCGATGATAAAATATTGTCATTAGTAGACAATGGTCCTGGAGACAAGTGCGATATTCAGAAAGCAAAAGACAACAAAACATGTCATACAACAATGATGTGAAACGATGCACCTATCTAAACAAGAGGATTCCAAGACCCTTACAAGCAATGAAAGCGAAGACAACAGTAAGGACCTTGGCACTTTTTCCACCGGTCCGGACGGGACTTGCCACTTTCATGTACATTAATGGGAAATCTGTCACTTTCTAGGAGATACACGCCGATATGGTTCGTGTAGGTGCAAAACTTCCGTATGAATATATTTACGTCCTACACTTCAGGGATGTAGACTATCCAGACGAAGAAACATGCAAGCATGCAGATTTGTGTCCATTGGGAGAGAAGAAAGGAACGAGCTTGCACTTTCCTCGTCGATACACCCCATGTCATTTCCAAGACAAGTTCCATTCCTCATGTACCCAGGTTGGTTTTATGGATGGATCGCGCAGTGGGGAGAGATTAGACACTGCACACTATACATCAAAACATACCACATCCAAGGAAAAGGCATGGTACAATTTCCGCGTACAAGGAACAGAGTTTTGGAGCATTAAATACGTGTCCATGGAGATACTCGAGTTCAACGAGAGCACAAATGAAATGCAACATTGATGCAGTCTACGCCCAACTGGGCTGCAACCAATGTACAATAAGGGTGTAATTGGACCATGGCAAGAGCATGCATGAAGTAATTGAAGTGCATTCATAGCCCAATAAGCGTATAGGTGGAGCACAACTACATTGCAATTACAATGAAGAAGTAGGACGTGCGGAACAGGTGTGACGACATGGGGAATCCACATAGCATACATTGAATACAACTAGATTCCGACAGGGGTGAAGCTCTTGTACAACCAGGGCGCATCTAGGATTGGACAAATAACCAACTGGAGAACCTATTCAGCACACTGAAAGCACAAGAATAACGAAGAGCGAATATACCCTCCTGATCGTTGAAATTGTAGAATGGTTTTTTTGTAATGATATGTTCCTCGATTTAGACGAGTTTTTTTGGGTTTGAATTATTTCGGTGTTCCTATTTCATCAAATTCGCAGAAAATGGGACCCTTGATATCGAAGTTCGGTCTATTTTATGTCGTAGCTGTTCACAGAATTTGGCGACGACCAGTAATGTACCGGCTTCCACTCGCACGAGATTTGACTGACAGCCTCCAAGTTGGCACGATTAGACAGAATCGCTTGTCAGACCCACGTGCGTGGGTCTGCCGTGCCATTCGGATACCCGCAATGAACAGATTTGGGACTTGAACTGGACATGAAGCTATCATATACTCACGATTCTCTAGATGATATACAGCTTTGTCTGAACATTTTTTTTTAGTGTACCCAAGAATTCGACCAAACATGAAGATGATTATTTATGTGTTCCAATTAATTCATTGAACGAAATATCCTATCCAACTCTGCCATGCAAACAATAATAAAATCGAATTCAAAGATCAGGGGGGTAAAACAACCAGTTTTCAATTGAGCTACGACTACCGCACGCCTACACCACACCTAACTTGCATGTAGAATGCGACTAGAGTGCAACTAGAGTGGCAGCAAAGTGCACCTTCTAAATGATCAGAGTAAAACTTTACATTGGCCTGAGTGCAAGTATAGTGTGACAAGGACAGAAAGATAGTCCAACTAGATCACAGACCGGGTGAAATTTGAGTTCAACAAGTGAACAGCTATAATGCAAGTAGATCAGAAGTCGGGCAGGCTAAAGTTGCATAATATGATAAGCATTAGAGAAACAAACATGGCTAATGTGCACCTAAATCCTAATATTATCAAAAAATGCATATGAATAGGCCGTAGTTTGAGCGCGAATGGGGTACAAACCAAGTACAACTACAGAAAAAGACATATAAAAGCTAGACTGTAACAGGCATAGAAGTCAAGCTTTACGAGAACAGAGGTCAAGAACTACAAGACCACAACCAGGGTATATATATAGAGGAAAAGCATTGTGCATCAAGATCCCAAGTAAAATGCAACAAGTAATGCAACTAAAGTACAAACAGGGTACATAAAGAATACGAGAAGAGCCCAAGCAAAGCAGCAATAGCGTGCAACTTTAGGATGAGTATACGGTCATATCACAACTAGAGTATTACAAGAGTGCAACTAGAGCGCACGTAGTACACGATCAGAGATAAACTAAAGCCCCGTTGTTAGAGTGCAAGCATGTAGCAACAAAGGTGCTACAAGCCAGGTATTGGGACACAAGAAGACTGTGCACTTGGATTATAAACAACTTGTAAGAAGAGAATGAACGGGACATAATTGTACCTCAACTGAAGCACTGTTGTAGCTACAACACAATTAGAGCTCAACTAGTGCAAATCTAGAGAGCATTTAGAGCTAAACTATGAAATAGCAAAAACCGTAAACATATGTCATCGGTGAATCAAACCAGCAAAAGAGAAGAACTTGAATCATTTGCATCTAGATTGAGTATTTGTAGCATATGTACATTGTAACAACGACGCGATTCGAGCGAATGAAAACAAAAAAAAAGTTCAAAAATCAGGATGAAGTGGATTGTATTGATCACTGTTTAAAAAATCCACTATTTTAATACCAATTTGTCATGTTCTGCAGAATGAATGATTTTACCTTCCACGTAAAACGAATCAACAAGCTGTGAACAACTCAACAAGAGCTCCCTCAATTTGGATGTCTGGCATTTGCCACCGATGAGATTTGACAAGGATACCAAAGACACCATTGAAGACACCCTAGGCCACTGTAAATACAAGAGTGGAAGTGCGAGTGTACATGTTAATAACGTGGGAAGTAGTGAGGCACTGAAAAATTACATGGGAAAAAATATGTGTTGACATGGCATGACATGCAACAACAGTGCATGCCCTGGGCCTCCATGCAAACGAACTCCTCGTTATAGAAGGTTGCTTAAGCTTCAGGTCAAAGTACGAGTATTTAACTATGTGCAATGATATGCATGGATGTGCAATGTACTTTAGCGAGGCTTGACAGGACACGTGCAAGAATCAAACCTTAAACCACAAGTATAATATAGCGAACTAGCTGTTTCAAGGAGTAACACACTTAGACATGAAGCTCAACTCAATGCTCTTTGGATGCCGAGGTCCATATCAGCAGTCCTACTTGTAGTACAGTAATTATGCCCGTGGAGGATTGGAAAGAAGTATTGTTCTCATTTAAGGTATTGGTAGCCATTGGTGTGGAATCTCCTGGTGGCAACATGCACGAACGAGGACGAATCGGTGTCCTTGGGATAAAAAAACTCTTCAAACTATAATAATATGATTCATATTATTCAATTTAAAGATCACTCCATGTCGATGGCCAAGTACCTTCAATTTTGACAACATCATGAAATATTTCAAAACTTGTGCACATCACTCATATTACATGTTATTTCCAATCGTCTTAAATTGGTTCTAGAAATTCTGTAACATCCATTACCGGCATAACTGGATCCTTTGTGGCTGGAGCCTGTGTCCATGAGATTGTAAACAATAGAGGTTTCAAATAGTGGTTGAAATCTAAGATTCTTGGGTTGGCTATCGCGGATGGCTGCCAACATGTCAAAGTGCTCAGCCAAAAGTGTAAGTCACCAAAGCGGTATGTTCCCATGCCATTATTTGTAGTGTTTGTTTATGTTACACATTGACCACCAACTACACGCAACGACAACAAAATGAGTCAAGTGGGTGTGTTTGACCGGGGTACGTTACTCCCCCTCCCACTTGACTGTTTTCTTTGGGAGCGTCATTGTCTGCCATTCCAGTACTGGTGCATAAAACAAATATGAAATGAGCAAGAAACGTTATCATGGAAATAGTCAATAGTTTGCTAGAGAACACCTCAACCATAGTTGCATTTTTTGGACAGTTATGGGCTGGACGTTAATGGATGACGATGCCGGACCGTGATACGAACTTGTGATACATTGCCAATGGATATTGAGGCTGCTCAGATTGATTGACAAGGCCTCGTTGTTTATAAAATTGCCCGCATGGCTTCCAGGGTTTGCCAGCCAAGGAAATGGTTCTAACAAGGGAATCAGTCCCAACATGGAGATGTGCAAGGAACCAAGGAGTTACATCCCAGGCACATGAATACTCATACAATCCATGACTGGGAGTTAATGTTCGTACAGATACTGTGCACCGCGCGAGGATTTACGGGTTCTGATGCTGATTGGTCATGGTCTTTTTTGCCACCTGCCCTGGCCTCATATGTCATGTTTTAGGAGTTTCTGACACGTTTTATCATCACCCAGAATGGTCTTCAAAATTATTACGCACCACATGAATGTGTTGATACTATTTGGTTGACTCCTTGAAAACGCTAAAATTTGAAGTGGGGATTCTCAAGTTGACCAGTCAACTTCCGAAAGAAGTTTTGCTCGACATTCCTGAAACCTCTCAAATCCAAAGCAAGTATTTGCATGACATTCCTAAACCCCTTCAATGTTTGAGGGGGGTTCATTGCAGTCACCACTCATAGCCCGACATTGCATGCATCACTCGTCTGGAACACCCAATACATTAGTATGCATTGTTATATCTTTTTCACATGCATGTATGACCTTGCAAACCCCAACAACTGTCATCAAAGTAGAATAATGGACAGTTCTGAAGCACTCAATTGTACCGCCGTACCCAAATTGTGTTTTGTGAAGTCATGCCTAGTGATAAACCATCTACCTTATGTTGTATGGCATATAGCATAACTATTCTGTAGGGGCAGCCAAAGAATTTACTAATGCATGACATCCTTGCACAAGTAGTCAGCATACATTCATTGTTGAGAAGGTCAAATAGTTCATTTTGCAATGAATTCAACAGTGATGTAAATAGGAGCAATTATACCCAGTGACAAAATGCGGCAATTGGTGAAGCATTTGACAATTTAGGAAGATTATTTTGCAATGCACGAGTTTCCCAAGGAAGCACCAACAGTAGGCATAGCAGGCTACCCAGTGATGGGTAATGTACCAGCAACCCCCAAAACTTATCCAATGATAAAATGCTGAGCTTGGCAAATCAATTATTAGTGGCATTGTGCAGCATGTTGACATCTTGAGAAACGACAAGAAGCACAAGCTAACAAGCACAAATGAACAAGGACCTATAGAATAAGCTTGCAGCCCTCATGGGCCTCACCAACCATTTGCTATAAAAAGGGAGGAGCGTAAACTAAAAACATAGTACCCATTGGGAGAAGCATCTAGCTCTAGCTCAACAGCAAATCCTCCCGGCCTTCATTGAGCCATTCAAATATGACACTTCAAAAAGACCAAGGATACAAATGGAACTTACGATGTTGGATTTTTACCTCAACAAAAAAAAAAAACTGAATAATGGCATCGGAGTCTTCCTTTTGTGTGGCACAACTTTGAGTTGGTAGTCCAACCTTAAGGACATCCAACATCAACCAGAGATTGGCCAAGTTGAACAATAGCTCATAAGACAAGCCTGAATTTGTCGACCATAAGTGTACTAGGGGTAAAAAAGGTAACATCTACATGGCGAGAATGTTTACCTCTTGGGTAGTATTGGAATGAATTTGAGCATGTAACTCTCGTATGGAGTTGGTGACTATAGGAATGATCGAAGGTATGGTACATTTTACAACAAAAACTATAGCCCTCTCGTATGGTAGAGCATGCAGGGAGATATTGCAGGCCATATCTAAAGGGACTGTTGCAAACATCAATAACACAAAAAGGAAGGAAGCAAGAAGTAAATGTACGGATTCGGTAAACGTCTGAGGAAAGTCTCCATTTTAGGGTGGAACTCTTGTCGGGTACAAATTTCTCCAAGGAAGTATTTTATACAACACAACATAGATGATTGGTCCACAAGCACATGACGATGGTGATATAGGGTACCTATCCATCGTTTAGTGTTGTCTCCTGCATAGAGGCAAAGGACAATGTTCAAGGCACTTGACACCGGTTTGGTACTACGTTCTCCCCACCTATGAATGAACCCACCACTGATGTCCACACTGAGTCTCAAACCTCGATGCTCTGATATTTCACATAATAGAGATGACAAACTTGACCCACTGGGCTGTGGTAATTATTGGTCACCAACACATTATCCATCTTGTCCACTGCCCACATGCAAGGGAGGTGTTGGAGGTAGGTGATACCGCCCTGGCACTGTCCTCGGACCCTGATCCATTCAAACGGGCTGATTTCCCGATTGAATTGACCATGATACCAGAGAGAAGGGTTCTTGTGTTTGCACACTTCAACGAGGGATACATGAATGACCTATAGGTGATACTGTTGAGGATGTAACCAAGGGGTCACAAAGGATAAAGAAAAATATCCACGCTACTAGATTGAACAAACTCTTGCATGTATACGAGAAATAAGAAAGTTTCTTGCTTCTTTTTAGGATCAAATGGGAGGTTTTTGGAGGAAAACTGCCAATGGATTATTGTAAATCTGTTGAATCTATAAGCTAGTCCAATTACAAATAGGATGTTTCTGCAATGTAACACACAGATATCCCACCCAACAAGAAAACCAAAACTCATCCTTGAGACATATGTCATGCTTTGGCATAACCAATGAGTAAACTGGACCAATGGAGCACCTGTGTCAACTTCAATCACACACAACAAACATTTGTTGTTGATTGAGAGACAAAGAACGACAAGGAGGAAAGGTAGAAATCGTGCTAGTATTTGCATTGAATGTAACTTAATAGCACACGTAGCCAATATAATGGCACATGGCCAACTAACATCGGGAGCTCACGCTTGGATCTTCCACATGGGTTATAGCAAGAGACAATTTTGTGGAAATGGAGGCAAAATGATTTTTTTACACTAATGGTCCTAACACTGGCAAAGCTCACGATAGTCCATACAGGGTTTTCACATTTAATTGAGGAGCTCAATAGGGGAGTTCATTGACAAAATACCCCAAGACCTCCACCATAGTGCAACATACACTTCCAAACCAATATGAAGGCAAGGGGAAGACCAACGGTCAAGGAAATCTATCACATAAGCTACCACATGTCGGCTAAGCTAGAATGGCTGCTCGACAAGATGCTTGAGCAACACTGTATTCACAAGTCCACACCTTACCGTGTGCTGCAGTGGCACTTCTCACCCAAAGGTTTGCATGGATTTCCAGTCGTCTAACGACATCACCATTAGCAAACGTTACATAGTTACTTATGGGAGTATCGCAATAAAATCCATCCTATTCCAGAAGCTTGTCACAAGCTTATCTCCCTTGCAGAATACTATGGTTGAAAGACTTGTCTTGTATCGTTGTTTTGGTACTGCGTGGCAGCCTTCTCAACAACATTAATCTTTTGGAAAAGGGAACATTGGTGTTCTTGAAACCCCTCGATATCATGATTGAGTCAATAAACACAACCAAACACGATGTGACCTTGCACGCGTTGCTTATGCCAAACACCCAAGAGACCAGACGTACCTCGTTCTACTTTCCATAATCAAATGCATGCACTGAAAAGTTCCAACGCTTGTCATTTAATTTTGATTTTTGCTAATTTAAAATGTCTTCCTCTCGTTGAGTTTCAAATTTTGTAAATATTTTCCTACCCCACAACTTCTACTCGTTTGGCATTTGTGGCCCATTATGGAAAACAAGAGGTTTTCGCATCAAACAATCTCCCAAACATTCTTAAACAATTGTAGAACTACATGACTTATTGTCTTTAAGAACAGCCAATGTCACAAATTTGCACGCATGGCACCTGTAAAATGCTAAAGGTTGCAGCTCTTCTCAACTCCATTTTTGCATGTACCGTACTAGGACATGAAAGGTGGTCTAATTGTCTTTTTGTCATTTTTGCTATTTCTCCCTCTTTACAATGGCTTTATTTGGGGTTGTCCCCATTTATGGTTTCTGGTCATGTGGGTATGCTGTATCTTGGTTCACCGACACTATTTGACACTTGTGAGAGGCGTTGGTATAGCGACGTGGTTGATCGACGAACGCTGCAACTTCAAGCAAGCGACCGTACTAGATGGTTGTTGTGCAGCATTTATCTTTCAAACTTTGAACTACAAAGTACAATAAACCGCTTTCTACAAAGGTCGATAGAACTATTGTGAACCGCATCAATGATACTATGTTGTTTGATTGAATTCTTGGCGGTGGTGGAAATTTAAAAACCGTGCATCTATATTCTTGAAATCCCTTGAATTCTCAGTTGGATTTCTTGATGCAACCTCTCACGATACATTGTCACATGTGTTGCTCGACTCAAGCTCCCAAGACCCCGAGTATGGCTCATTATGCGCTCAACCATTCTGACATCTGTCATCAAAACATACTTATAATCACAGAAAATCCAGCTTTCCTCATTCCTTGAAGCGTCTTCTACTTTGAACCTCATGTATGTGAACAATCCATGGTTTGCTCGGCGTGGCACTTTGTATCGGAGCATACCTGTGCTAGAGGGGCAGCCAACACACTTACTAGAAGGCAACAGCCTTGCACAAGTATGTGGTGCGTATCTGCCATCTAGAATATGGTATACCTTGTGGCATAAATGTTGATCTGAGTCAGTGCACCCGGTGACGAGCAGTCGTCACCAGCAAAGGATTCGACAATAAGGGATCAACAATATACAATTTAAAATGCTCTCCATGCAGACCAGGTAGCAGTGGTAAGATTAAAAAAGAAATGGCTCAAGTCTGACGACATCAATTACCGATCCAGTAAAGGACCCCTCAATCTTGGCAGACCCCTTTCTTCCACTGTTGCACATCGGAGCAACACCTGAAGCAATGAGAGGAACAGTCCAACAAGCTTGGATCAGTGGATACAACAAATAAAAACCACTACGACTCAAGAGCTTCAGTAATAATTTACTCCACCTTTCTATGGGTATGGAGGAGCTTCAAAATGTACGCACGCGAGAAGTGGGACTTGCAAGAAGAAGCACCATCTTCTGAGTGAGCCTCAAACCCACCAGCACATTTGGAGTTGTTTGATCCTTCAAATTCCAAAGGACCGACGATTTGGGTGTGGCCGACGAGTAGAGAATGGGAATTGTGGCTTTTCTTTCTGCGTTGTACGGCATTGATTTGGTGGTCCAGTTTAAAGACCACTCGACGAAAGTAAGAGGCTGACAACGCTGGTTTAAAGACTCAGGTGACCATAAGCATTTAACCTATAGAGCAGATACATCCAACGTGGCACAACTCTTTGATTTGACCAGAAATCTGGATGGACTTTGCATGCACCACTCTCTCTTGCGTTGGAGAGATGGATGAAACATACGGGACACAATACAAGATTCAATGCCTGCATTGGTAGTCTAATGTGATGGAGTGCACATCATGTTCCTGTGCACGTAATCACCGATATTGACTTTACTCCTGGAAAACTCTATTTCTAGTACGACGATATCCACAAATGCAATTTATAGTAAGGTATTGTATTCTGCAGCATCTAGGATGACCTTCTACAAATAAGTGTACTAGCGGATTGCATCAACACTGCCGACTATAACACTTGGATGTAGGAATCACATAATTGGCGACCCAAAGGCCACCATCCATATTGTGTGAAAGGGAGGTTGTATTTGATGAAAATCTTGTTCACAATAAGGACTCACAAAGTCGAAAAATGCGATCAATGTTATACGTAAAAACAATGACCTTTAGGAGGCCTAGTCACATCCCGTGCAACTCTAAAAACTAGAATTTGCAAGCCAAAAAAGGGAAAAGTGGAGAGAAAAAATGATGATGCGGAACAAAGCAAAGGATAAAAGTAGACAACAAGGCTCCACCTCATTTGGAAGATTGCAAATGGATTCATCTCCCATTTCAACGGCTTGTAACACCAAAACGATGGTCCCCAAGATCTGAAGATATGATGAGGGACGTGAGGATTACCAACCGGCGATACTACTAGTGCCTCCAAGGGGTTGTAACCATCATACAAAGATACTATCACTACTCAATGGAGGAGTTTCTTACAGCTTTGTAAGCAACAAATTTTTCCAAAGGTTGGGTTTGCAGACCAAACAAGGAGTGTTTGAAGAAAAAAACTGTCAAGAGACTATTGCAAATCTTCCGACTTTAAGACCAAAATTTTGCGGGATGTAAAGATTTAGTTATTTTGCCTAACGAGCGGCCATAAAACCATCCTTGGATAAGATCTACAGTACCAACCCCATCAGCATTTGAATTGGAGAAATGGCATAGTCTACTTGAACATTGGTTGAAAAATAAACACCTGCCTCAGATTGAGCGACCTAGGATGTAGTGGGGGCCATGGGAAGGAGAAGAAGTCACAACAGCCAGAAGATGATGTATGTAGTTGATGCAATGGATTTGTCCAAGCAGTATATTTGACATGGAGCACACGAATGGCTAGTCTGTGTGGAGCCAAGGGAAGTAGAAAATGTACTAATAGTGAACTTCACAACATTACCCTCATCGACCTCGGCACCTGACATGCTTTCAGTCATTCTAAAGGATTTTGCATGGCTCCTTGACAAGTTTCAATGTATTTTCTCCACCGAAATCCCTTGAGATTTATCTCCTCAACAGGCATCTACCATCACATACGAGGGATGACGAGCAACATACCAATGGTTAAGGGAGCCTATTAGACGTGCAAATACAAGCTGAATAAGCTAAAAGGGATACAAAAGAGATGCTTATTTGACTGTTCATCAGACCATCTACGTCATCATACTCCGCCTTCGTGTACTTTTGTGAACTTCTAGGTGTTTACAGACATTACCATTAATAGCCACCACCATATCCCACTGGTGGACATGCGTTTTTGACCAGATCCACGTGGCAATAATTCTCACAGTTTTCAAACTGTGTAATGGCTATTGGTAGATATGCATTTATGACAAGGCATTGAGAAGATGGTGGTCCACACTACTTGTGGGCACCTTGAGTTTGTGGCCATGCTGTTTTGACTCACAAATGAACCTACAACATAGACGATTGCCATTAACAGTATTTCTTTGCAGTAACTTGAAAACTTTACTGTTGTCTATGCCGATGAAATCCTGCTGTAAAACCGCATTGCAATTGAACACAATCGACATATCTAAAATGTCCTCCAGATTTTACACTGGGAGAAAGGTTCCAAGGTTCTGCCAAAATCCCTCAAAATGCAACGTTCGTCATTGTTTAATCCAATTATTCAGCGAAAACATTGGCGGTGGATAGATATCCATGGACTAAACGTATGGGTAACCACTAATTGGCAGGTCCCCACCAACGTTTGGGATGTCCAAGTATGATTGGGATTTCATAAGTATTAGCGTTGATTTGTAGAAGGCCACGCCCGGTGTCAGCGCCTTTCCCTACTCTCGCTCTAGAAGGCACCGAGTGGAGTCGAGAGGATAGAAAACCAGAATAATTTACCTGTTTGAGGAAATATTTGACCTGTGTGGCGGCCTTAAAGTTATCGGATCTAATGATGGCCTACAACATGGCCAATAACACACCCTATAAACTATTTGGAGTTGTTCCCTTCCAAGACAATGGCGTTGGTGAAAAACCTTGTATAGGTATATAAATATAACAATGCGGGTGGAACTGGATAATTCCATGCACCAAAATGAGATGTTATCACTTGTACATGGTGGTTCTATCGATAAATAGTGTTCTATCTGACCAATTTCAAATATCACCATTAACTAGATGCGGTAGGGTACTACTAATGGGCCAAGATGTAAACTAACGTCGCAGTCGATTGCAAGTTTTGTGATGCACATCGATTCCATAAGCCAAGATGGACCCAAAAATTTAGATTGTCTCACATACTACCGGTGTCCAAAGGTCCATGGTCAAAAGAATATAGTGACAATGTGATGGATTTGCTTGTCTCACTGGATTGGTTTGTCATGATATTCACAGTGTAATTGGAATATGTCACACATCACCGTGACAACATTGGTCACCACCAAGGAAATAGAACGGCTATTCCTCAACAACATCATCCGCCTACATGGTGTTCCCTCCTCCATCGTTGGCGACATGGGTGGACGATTCACCGACAGATTTTTATGGGAGTTGATGTCTTGTTATGGCAGTTGGATCTAGGTATCAATGGCTTTCTATCATTTGACTAATGGTCGGACCGAGCACACCAACAAGATGCTTGAACTCTGTGCGAGCCAGGTGGCATTGACTAGGCAGTCAAGCTACTGACCGCCAAGCTTGCATATAACTTTGCGACATCCAGCATCTGCAAAATGATCTCATTTTCTGTAGTTTGTGGAAACCCCCATAAACCCCGGCGAGTTTATGGAGTTCAAGCAACATACGAGCATTCGACACCATGCGAGGGGACGTCCAAAGCATTTGGGACAAAAAATTGCCAAAAATTCCCTATGACACAGGAGGTAACTAAGTGAGGAGTAAGAAAAGATCAGATGGACATCGAGTTCCATGCCAATGATCGCGTCTTACTTAGTAGCACCAATGTCTTCTTGCAAGAACAGGACAGTGTCCAACTTAAACTCAAGTGGGTGGGGCTGTTCACGATTGCGGAGATGCATACATCTCAAAACTATCATCGTGAAACTACCAGACATCATGGCCATCCTTATGATGTTCCACATTACCAGGCTGAAACTCTAGTAGGAACCAAGCAAGCATCTCCCTGGTAGATACATGTCTCCACTGCCTCCTTTTGAAGTAAAAGGGATTACGAAGCACGTCGTTGATGATGTTTACATACACCATCATATTGGAGTTTTGAGGAAGTATGTGATCAAGTACCAGGACTACGAAGCTTTCCATCAGAATTGAGATCCCCATGAAAACCTCCGAGGTGTCAGTCGTGTGATCGACGCTTATTTTAGTCAAAACCAACCTGCATCTTGCAACACATCAGGAGGACGCGGACAAGTAATATGTCACTGATGTACATATGTCCCTAAATTGTGCATGTAGGAATTCGTGTCATTGCATTCATGGCCCACTACACTGCCTATAACATAAACCAACTGGGGTTATTTAGGCCTCATGCCCTGACCTTCAGTGTTCCTTTACATAGAGATCTGAAAACCTCAACCACTTTCTAGACTGGTTGATAAAACGATTACCAAGTGTAAAAAACGATTCTATATTTATTGGTGGACCTCTTAACAGTGCTGGAATTGTACACGACCTCACCTCAATACTTTTGAAACTCCTTGACTTCTCTGTAGAGTTTTTTGAAGCAACCTCTCTTGATACGGCATCACACGTGTTGCTATACGGGGTCCAAGATCCCGACTACGCCTCGTTTTCTTTTCTTTCTATTGTGTATATGCACTCCACACTTCCAATGGTGCCATTAAATTGTCCTGACTGTCCATCACAAATCATCTGATCGTCCCAATTCCTTGGAGCATTTTCTGCATCGCATCTCATCCTTGTGAACCATCCAAGTTATGCTTGGCGTGACTGGCAGGGAGATATTTGTGTTATGTCCCTAGTGTATGCAAGTCCCTAGAGTCGGCAAGTGGGAAATGTTATCATTGCAGTTGTGGCCCACCGGGCATCAACCTTATAGTACACCGACTGGCCAAGGAAATTATGGCCACCTACGCTAACCTCTGGTGTTTCATTCCAGATGGGTCTGGCAAGTTCAACCACTTTTCAGAAGGGTTGATAGGATTTTCCCAAACCCTATCAATATTTTGATAGTTTCCAATTGACTTCTCAACAGTGTTGGACTTCTATAAAACCACGCTTTGATATTCTCAAAACCCTTTGATTTTTTGGTGGAGCTTCTAAAAGTGACCACTCTCAACGCATACTCGCTGGAGTGGCATCCAAGATCCCAAGTATGCCTCCTTCTGTTTTCTCCCAATATATGTAAGCACCTGTCAGTTTCAGCATTTATCATGCAAGTAATCTGACTGCTTAATGACGATATTTTAACTTTTCCAATTCATCATATCCCTTCTGCTGTATGCCTCGTCCGTGTGAACCACCCACGTTTCACTCATAGTAACAGTCTAAAATGGCACGTGTTACGTCCCATGTGCACGTGAGTCCCTAGACTCCACTAGTGGACATGCATTTTATACATTTCTATTCCATTGCACATTGACCTCCCGATTGTTACGCTGACCGGCCGAGGACAGTTGTGCCACCTGCACCGACTCTTAGTATGCCGTTTTTTAAGATTCTGACATTTTCAGCCACAATTCAAAGATATCAACATAAATTTCAGGAAATGCATGTATGTTTTATACTGCTCGTTCAATTTTTCAACGATTTTGGACTTTTAGGAATTCATGCTTCAATATTCTCAACATCCTTGAATTTTTGGTGTAGTTTATCAAAGCGATCACTCACGACGCAACGATGCTTGCGTCATTCGACTCAAGTGCCCAAGGTCTAAGATATGCCTTAATCAATTTCTCATTATCATATGTATGTGTTCAAAACATCCAACAATGGCCACCAAAGTACGCATACGGCTCATTGTAAAACATCCACGTGTCCCAATTTCACAATCTGCCTTCCTCTCCACACCTCATCCCTTTGAACCACCTGTGTGCAGCTCGTTGAAACACTTGGTGTGAGAGTGCAGTGGTGCTTGAGGAGCGATCGACACATTACCTACAAGTTGATAACCTTGCATGAAGCCTCGGAACATCTCCATCATCAAGGAATTAATGGACCTTATGACGATGAGGGTGAGCAGAGCGAGCACACCTGACAATGAGTAGCATGAGAACAAAGACTCATATCAATGAGGATCAAGAGCACGCTCTCTAGGCAAATCAGGCGACAACAACAAATTTTATGGCAAATGGCAAAACACCAACAACCCTGACAGCGAACCTGGTGACATACCCCACAGGCTTGACGAGCCATTTGCCTTCACCATTTCCCGGTATGATGCCAACTGACATGATGGGAGGCATCATTCTTCAAGCTCGCATCAACAAAGATATGTGTCAAGAACCATCGGAACTAGAGAGCATCAATGTCCATATGCTCCGAAACCTCAAGTTGGCAACCAAGGAGCTACATAACGCGTACACGTAGGAAGTAACACTCACTAGGAGAAATATTCAACTCTTAGGCGAGTCCCAAATTTGACCAACACCTCGTGATTCGTTCAATCCTGCAAATTTGAAAGGACTGACAGTTTGTAATTGACCGACAAGTTTAGAGGCGTGCTTTACTTTTGCTACACTCCCTAATAATAGAAAGAAAATGGACCTCGTGGCCTTGCTTTTGCATGGCACAGCTTTAAGTTGGTGGTACGATATAAAGGCCATCCAACAGTAGTATGAGACCACTGGAGCTAGATGAACGGCTCACACGACCGCTCTCATATCACTGATCATGGGCTTTGTACCTCTTGAGGAGAACAGTGTGACATGGCATGAATCACTAACCCCACCAGAAATTTGGGCGGACTTTGCGCTCGACATCCTCGCATGCTTCAGAAAAGTAGATGAGAAGTTTGAAACATGGTACAAGCTTCAATACTCTTGGCAGCAATATAGCGTGGAAGATTATACATTGCATTGGCGTGAAATCATCACCGATAGTTACCTCACCCTTGGTGATGTCACTATTTGTTTCTACTTTGACAATGGCCTCAAGCCTGACATCCAAAGAGCAATTACCATGTTTGTCATCCAAGACAACCTTTTGTGAGTGACAGCAACAGTTGGTCGCATAAAGAATGCCTACTACAATGCCTGGATGCCACAACTGGCAGCCTTAAAGCCATTGTATATATAGTGGCAGAGAAAAGTCATTGGCCACAAAAATTTTATCCTCAATGGAAACTGACACCGTCGATCAATGCCATCAGCGGTTGAGCTCGACTTGCACGGAGCCGGGGAGTATCTATCGCGGCTGTCGATAATGGCATCATCAACCTGCATAGAAGAAACGATGATCTGGAAAATGGCAAAGGCCACGAGTATGCAGTGAACGTCTTGTATCATCAAAGATATTTGTGCTGACTGGTTGCCCAAGAGAGACAACACCACATATGAGGGATCCTTGGACCGCATAGTTCAACGAGGGGTACGAGGCTTACCATTTCGCAATGCTACTACGGGTACAACCGAGGGGTTAAAGAAGTTGCATGACGGTACCAACGCTATTGGATGGAGGGTTTTCTTGCAATTTTATGCGCAACAATGTAGTTTGGAAGCTATGTTTGCACAATTAACCAAGGAATTTTGAAGAAAAATCATTAGCAAGTATCTATAGATCCGCCGATGTTGCTAACCAGTATGGCTACAAATCAGCCATCTGCATGATGTAACATTCTAGATAACTTGCCCAACGAGCGACCACAAGGTCATTCTTGAGAGGGATCTTCTCTACCTACAAAATCCATAGGCTAATTGAAGCGACTGAGTAGTATAGGTAAACATCAATGGGATAATTTTGAAACCTACCTCTGATCGAGTGATCCACAACAGAGTGATGGCTACTGGAAGTAATAGAGGAGGAAGTAGTAGAGGAAGGTGTACCAACAGCAAAACGACACTTGTTGTCAACATCGCTGGACATGGTCAAATGATATCTGCAACAAGGAGCACATGCGTTGCTCGTCCACGCGGGGACATGGCATGGTGAAGAGATAATAGCAACAAGCGCAAAAACCACATTGGCCTCGATACCTGACAAGTTTACAGCCATCCATGATTTTTTCGTGTCGTTGATCAAGGAGTTTGAAGGGATCCCCCCAGTGAATACCCAGGGAATTGCCTTTGTAACAAGATATTGATCACCAGATACCGTATTGATATTTGATTTCGTGGTAAAAAATAATTTAAGCCCTGGAACTTAGACCCGTGGTTTTTGTCATTTATTTTTGTGTTGTCTAAATGAACGAACTGGGTCCCACTCGTAGCCTTGACTTCGTGTTGTTGGCCCATTTTCCCTTTCTCGCCCACATTTCTGGCTCGACTCCAACGTTGAGCACAGCCAGCACACTGCGGTGGACCTCGAGTGGAGGCTAGTGCCCACGTTTCCTGAGCATTGATGGGAATCGAATTCACGGAAAGCGCCTAATCCACATCAGATTTGCTTGAGGTCAGCGGACGTGACCCAAATCTTGCCTTTTCTTTGGAGACAGGACAGATCAGGGTCGAGGGGATTATTTTTGCGTTGTCCAAATAGAACGAAATATGTGCCCTGCTTAACCGAATACATGAAATTGTACGAGAAAAAAAAGAATTGATATCGAAATCAAAGAGCAGTACGGTAGAACAAGAGCAGGGAAGTAGATGGACGAATAACGGAACCTATCGGATGAGTGACCATGGGCTGAATGGGCTTCAATGTGTTGGATGAGACACCCGGCTATCCACGTCACCCTCTGCCACACCTACACTTTTTGTTAAAACAAAACTGGTGAATTGCAGGTGTCCATTGATTATTATGATTTAAACAACGTCACCATATAGAACCATTGCCCCTTCTACAAGCAAAGAACCCTTTGACCAGCCCTGTGATGCTAAACATTTTACCAATATTCACCTACACAATGACTATAATCAGGTATGCGTACCCGACAAGGACATTGAGAAGACAGTGCTCCACACTAGATACAAAAGGTCATGCCATTTGGGCTCGCGGATTCCCTTGCAACATTCATGGCAACGATGAAGAAAATGTTTGGTTTTACCTCGATGGCGTCGTCGTAGTTTACCTAGACAATGTCCTGGTGTTCAGTCGTACCCCAACGGAGTACAATGGGCATCGCCGAAATGTTCTCAAGGTTTTACGAATATGGAAGATCTATGGCTCTTGAATTGTGACTTCGGTTGGCGTTCGATTGAGCTTTTGGGCCACATAAATGGCGACGAGCGGAACACCGTGTACCAGAAGAAAGTAAAGGTGGTCATCGATTGGCGATGGCTGACTAACGTTTGTGTTTAGGTTTGGGTCGTTTATGTACTTCTCAGCATTTGACACCATTATCGTCAGTTTGTAAAGGACTATGCCTGGGTTTCAATGCCTCTCTCGAATCTCACCCAAAAAACTATGGGTTGGAGCTGGAGAGACAATGAAAAATAAGCATTTGACTCTTTGAGAAATGCGTTGACCTCAACATCGGCCATACGACTAGAGGATCCAACGGTGGACTATGTCATGACGACCCACGCATTTGATTGAGCAATCCAAGCCGTTCTTTTCCAAGACATAGGTGGTGGAGAACAATTGATCGCGCATATGTCACAAAGCAATACAGATCGGAACTCAATGATGTAGTGCACAACAAACAAATGTTAATGGTCATGCACGCATTCAAAATGTGGCAGTGCTATCCAGAATGTTGTTGATGTTTCGCCTTCGCAAACCACCACACACTCAAATATCTAAAGCACCGGCCAAATATAAGATGTTGACGGACTGAATGGATGGAGTTCATCTAGTCAAGCTTCAAAGACAATGTTGAGTACCGACCTGGAAACAATATATCCATTGGATTCTTTCAGTCGGCGACCATACTTTGTGGCTGAGATCAACACTTTGATGATCAAACGAGATCCGTATCTCGCAAGGATGCTTGTAAAGGGATACAATGAGTTCGACGATTATGAAACCAAGTTTTGGTTTGAGGACCCTTACTGGTGACAGGAATTTACTTGTTAGGTTGTGGTACCACCAAACGAGAAGCTACAGTGAATGCTGTTCGAGGAATGACACTGGTCTCAGTGCACATTTCAGTGAGGACAAGATGCTCCAGAATCCGTGACACGTATCAACCGTATGGATCCCATTTCACGAGGTCATCGGGACTAATCCACTGCTCCCCATTCCAACATGCGCGTAGGTTGACATCAACATGGACTTCGTGACATGACTACCTATCATTTTCACCATCCCCATGGCGGTGGAAAGATTTTTCCAAATGTTGTATTTCGTCCCAACAACGACCACCGTCAGCGTCGATCAAACATGCTTGTTTATAAGTTAGGTTGTACACCTGCGTGGGGTGCCACGTACCATAATTGGCGGTTGAGACGCCCGCTTCACTGGCCAATCTCAGCACAAAACGACAACATATGACTGCATTCGGATCCAACTATCAATGGCGTTCCATGGTCTACGAGATGGACATTCTAAGAGGACCAATCAAATGTCCGAATATCTATTCCGTACTTTATGCAAGCCTTGTGGCACTCACTATGCGACAAAACTATTGATTGCTGAACTTGCATTCAACCAGCCGACTTATACCACAACAGGTAAAGTTCCATTTGAAGTTGTCTATGACACATGTCCTGCCACGTTGCATGATTGCAAAGCCAAAGCAACATTCCCCGGGTTGACATCCACCGCAGGGACTCCTGCAATGCACTGGAAGAGACACACTAGACCCTCATGAAGACGGAAGCAACAACGAAGCAAGTAGCGGACCAACACCAGAGTGATGACGTAACTTGGCGCTGGCGATCACGTCCTGATTGGACCAACACCCATCAAACTACGTGGGCACGACTTGACCGATCTTGAACTTCGATGCATGCGCTCCTTTGAAATCGAGTGAGTGCAAACCCCTGCTGTCGCTCAACTTCGTCTACCAGACAGCATGGCAACCCATCTGGCCGTCCACACAAGCAAGGTCAAGCATTGACGGGACCCCAACAAGAGATTCCACGACAGAAATGTAGCTCCCCGGCATCCAGTGCACATAGCGGGGGACAAAGAGTACGTCATTGAGGACGTCCTTGGAATTGGAAATAATTTAGGGCATGCAGGCCCATGCAAAAACGAACATGAGCTCTGTGTGTGAGTGCGATGCAAAACGGCAAGAATTTGGCTAAGTCTGGAACGCTGAATATAAAGAACAAGGAGAAGTTACAAATGAGCCCCTAGCGGGCTTAAGTAGGGGCGCCGGCAGCTAGCCGCACCGGGCCCCGTCACCCCCGCTGAGCCGAAACGGGTCAGCGGGGAGAACACACTCCGTACACCACGATAACAATAACGGTGGTCTCCTCGAGGCACCGGAACAGCTCTCCGAGTACCTGGGTCTCGACCACCGAGAAAATAGGAACAGTGCCAGAAAATCTCAGAATCAGCGTCCAGTCATCACAGACGGCTTTCCGAACATTGGAAGCCCCACAATAGCCATCGGGTCTCCTCGTCGCACCGGTACAGTCAACCGGGTGCGCGGGTCTGAACCCACCGAGAAAACTCTCCTACCTCCTGACAAGCCCACATGGCTGTCGGAACGCATCGACCGCGTCTCGCCGGCGCTGTCGTAGGTGCTGGAGAAGTCTCGGTACAGTCCGGAGGCCCGTCGTGTCGTCACGCTCTCCTCTGCCATATACCCCGAATGTGGGTATATCGGTAAACTAGCAGTGTCGGTCGTGACGGGTGGAAGCCACACAAACCAACACTTGGAAATCAATGTTGTGGGAAAATGACAAGCGTTTGCCCCAGTGGCACGGCTACGACGTCGCGCACAATACCCGGGAGCTCTAGGTAAACCTTTCAGACGTCGATCATATGATTGACAGGTTCTATGGGTGTCACTGGCCTACCCATGTGAATGCGTCAGGATGTCGTTGCTAAAAGAGGGGGGGGGGTTGCCAAGATTCCTGAACACTTCCCACGCCACCTAGCGTGCTAGCCTAGTCGCTGTTCACTGACGAGGCACTGGCCTGGACAGCTGACGCGCGAGTCACAAGGCAAGGTACGCTGAGGGCAGGGTTGGAACACAGATGGAATGAACCAAGTGTTGGAATCTGAAAGTAGTTGCAGAGGTTATTACAACAATGAGCCAAAAGCATCTAAATAGCTGGGGCAGCCTGGTGCGCGGTCAGCGCATCCAGGGGCGCGTTTGGC